>JAYMFT010101998.1:0-13740 GCA_038088735.1 Panulirus argus
GAAGTGAGGGAGAGAGGCAAGAGCAACTAGCACAACCATAGAGGCTGTTGCTGCTGCTGCTGTACAGCAAGGGTTGTTGACTGACCAGGTCTAACCTTCCACGCCCACCCCACCCACACCACATCCAACATCGCCACACCCTACACTGGCCACTAACTGGCTCCACACCCCAGCTGGCCACCCACCTACACACCAAAGCCACACCCAACACTAGCCACCACCTGCCTCCAAACCCCGGCTGGCCAACAACTATCCTCATGCGTGGGGGAGGGGAGGGCGGCAGGGCTGGGCGTGTAACGTAATCCGACGTCACAAAATGGCCGTCACAAAAATTCAAGGTTTATTGCACATTAATCAACCAACCAATATATTTCAACTGATCAGTTATATCAATAATGATAAATAAATCAAATTACAATTACATACAAAGTAAAAACAATACAATCTGTGCATCAGTCTCACACTTTCAATAAAATAACATAATTCTAACACTAAAGATATGCTTTATGTTCTTTCCTCCTGTCCATAAGGTGTTCATCATTACAGATTTTGATAAATATCTATTTTACACCAACTCAAATGGTACTTGTCTGTTGTACATCTCATACAGCAAGTGCATTATCTTTGTCCTTGGCCCCAAAGTTACTTTATAACTATCACCCTTTCTGTCTAAAAAAATACACTGTATTTGTTTATACCAACATTCTCCTAAAAATTTTATCCTGCTAGTCTTTACTAACATCATATTTTTGTAACAGCCATATGCCTTAATAATTTTTACTTATTCATATAACAAAGAACAGTTGTGAAGATTCTAATAAACTAACTTTTGTCGGCAAACAATAGCTCAAGAATACTAGTAACTACAGAGCCATACTTGGGGTATTGTAAAAGAATATAACTTGAACAACAACATTCAAACCTAAAATAAATAGTATACTACAACATGACTTACATAAAAAATAGCTGAAAACTTTTAGCTTTAAAAGCATGAGGTCATGTCATGTTGAGGTACTCTTATTGTGCTTAGAAAACAATCTAACAACCTTTGGAACCATTGCAGAAAAAGGTTCTTCACACATTGTCCTTGTCATAGGGGTTATTTCCTCCTCTGACAGGCTTTGCCAACAATCATAGGCTGAAAAGCAAGTTTTGTTGTGAGAGAGACTTCCATTTAGCACTGTGTGAAAAGAGAAGCACTAATGTATTTTGTCCACTCACCTCTGCTTAATAAATTAAAGAATCAAAACAATGCACACTGAAAATTTATTTTGCTTTTGGTTTGATCCAGACAACAAAGATTCTCTAAAACATCTTCCTATTGATAACAAATTCAAAGGTGGAGATTGAATTTATCAAATTCCTGAGGGGAAGATAGGAGGCATAGTTCCTTTATTAGATTACATCTTGCTAACTGGAAAACAAACGTTCATATTTATTTTTTAATATACTAGCTGAGAAACTTGCAATATGATGCTGAAGGCAGCATGAGTTGTAATGGGTTGTGGGCACTGTCAACTTTGCAAAAAATATTTTCTTCATGAAAGAGCCAAGAATTTTCAGTATTCATAACTAATACTGACAGTTATCTTTAAGTATGTTTCTTTTAAAAATTTAAATTGCTCTAGCAAAAGCCTTGCCAAAGAAGCCCAAATTTCCCAATTTTCTAACCCTATGTTAGAAAATGGGAAAATATGAGCATTGGAAATGAAGAGACATTATTCTTATGAAAAATTATAGCAGATTAAAACCACACAATCTCTTCATATTAGTTATAATATCTGAAATATTCATATTGCTTAGGATGTCATTATTTCTTCAAAATTAATGCACAAAAATCTCTTTATATGAAACTGATAATTTTTAAGAAATCTTATCGCTGGGGTAGGAAAGAAAGAATTTTACCTCTGTATTCCCTGTGTGTTGTGGAAGGTAACTAAAAGGGGCAGGAACAGGGAACTGGAAACCCTCCCCTTATTGTATTTCAATTTCTTAAAAATGGAAGAGAAGAAGGATCCAAACAGAAAAGTGCTCATCCTTCACAAAGGCTCAAGCTGTGGTGTCTAATCATGTGTGGATGTAACCAAGATTGGAGAGGAGAAAGGTAGTAAGTTTGAGAAAAGAAACCTGGATGTTCTGACTTGGAGCAAAAGAAAGCTTAAGGGTAAAGGGGAAGAATGGTTGGAAATGTCTAAGGAGTGAAGTCACGGGATGGTGAGAGGACGAGTTGCACAAGAAGCACAAGTTGCAGGAATGTGTGATAGAGTGTAAGGAAGTGAATTCAAGAATAAAGTGGGTGAAAATGAAACTGGTTGGTGAGAGATGGGTGATTATTAGACTGGTTGGTGAGAGATAGGTGATTATTAGTGATTATGCACCCAGAAGTGAGAAGAAAGATCATAGGAAGCAAGTGTTTTGGAAACAGCTGAGTGAGTGTGTCAGCAGTTTTGATGCAAGAGACAGTGTTAGTGATGGGTGATTTGAATGTGAAGGTGAGTGATGAGGCACTTGTGGGTATAATTGGGGGGCACGGGGTATTCAGTATTATTAATGAAAATGGTGAACAGCTTATGGGGATGTGTTGAAAAGGGATTGGTGACTGGGAATACCTGTCTTAAAAAGAGGGACATAAACATGTATACATATATGAGTAAAAAAGATGGTCGGCGTGCATTATAGGATTCCATATTGATTGACAGGTGTGTAGAAAAGATATTTTTGGATTTAAATGTGCTGAGAGAGGCAGCTGGTGGGATGTCTGATCACTATCTTGTGGAGGCTTTGGTGAAAAATTGTAGAGGTTTTAGAAATAGAGGAAACAATATCGGTGAGAAGAAAGTGGTGAAAGTAGGTGAGCTTTACAAAGAGAAATGTAAAGAAATAACTGGAGAGATTGAGTGTAGAATTGCCAAAGGGTGAGAGTAAATGAAGCAAGGGGAGTGGGTAAGGAATAAGAGGTATTTAGGGAAGCATGTACAGAGAGTGGGAGGTGGGCAGATTAGAAAGGGTAGTGAGTGGTGGAATGAAGTAAAGTTGCTAGTGAAAGAGAAAAGAGAGACAATTGGGCAGTTGTTAAGGAAATGAATGCAGATGATTGGGGATGTATAAAGGAAAAGCAGCAGGAGGTCAAGAGGAATGTGCAGGGTTTGAAAAACAGGACAATTTAATGTGGTTTTGGTCAGATATTATCCCAGAATTACTCAGTATTCCTTTGAAGATTTGTGCTCAGATTTTCTCCCTGTTTCTTACCATCTCGATCTCTTAGCTCTTGCATTAGTTCAAAATATTGCCCTTAATAAAAATGCCAAGTTCTACTAGCTAAGTCTTGTGACTGGGTCTCATGAACATGGATTCCCTTAGGTAAGCTTATGTACACATAAATTTTTCACAGTTCTGTAGCAAGTGAATCAACGTGCAATAAGAGTATCCACATACAGTAATAAATATCTGGGGTTGATTTTTTATAAACCACTCATATGTTTGGGAATAATCAATCTAATACAAAGAAAAACTGATATGGGATGGAAGGAGAAAGGAAGGGATAGGCAAGGGAGAAGGAGATAGGGGAGAAAGAAAGTGTTCATATGTAAGATTTGACTTTCTTTTTCCAAAATACATTCAAAAGTACACTAATACTTACAGTAAATGGGGACATGTCCAGCTAGTTCACAGGCGGCTGCAGCAAAATCAAATACATTCTTTACACCTGGATACAAGAGAAAGGAAAATGTAATATCACTATCCGGCAGAAAACAGAACTTCAAAATTTGTAGGTAAATGATGGCAAATATTAATTATGTATGTGGCAAAAACTATTTATCAGAATGAAGTTTAAGTAAAGTCTAATGAGAAAAACTGGGAATGGTGTATAGGGCATACAGTAATTTTCTGTTGTTGTAGTGTACATATGGTTATTGCGACCATCAGCTGAAAGTCCACTACATAAGTTTGCAGGATCCCTTTCTGTTAGCAAGACTGGAAAAACAAGGCAAGTCCCAGTACATCTTAGAATCCACTTCTTTTTTTACAGTGACCAACATGGCTTGGGCAAAACATGCCCTATTCTAGACCATTTTGTGCAAAAGAAAAAATGAAAAAAGTAAAAGTAAAGGGGTCAAGTTTTGAAGTTAGCGTGGGAGAGCTTATAAATTGGACTGCTTTCGACTTGACTCTGTCAAGAAAGGATGCATAGCCTCAACCACCCCAGATGTGGGAGCAGTACTCCATACAAGAACAAATCAATCCTATGTATAAATGGAGCAACTGTTCAGAAAAAAGAAATTTTTGCATCTAAACAGGACTCCCTGTTTTCGGAGGCAGACATAGCTATTTCTGTCATGTGGGGTTTGTAAATACTTAATTTACTGTGTAAATCACTGAATTACTCATTCAGTGCTAACCAATCCTTGTTAAAATTCTCTTGCAATGTAACTTGTATTGTAATTCGATCAGTGGGGCCCAATCCCTTGACTTTTATGTAATGGACAGGAGTGCATAAAATTTACCAATCTTGTGGAAAAACTCAGATCTTTCATGTTCAGTTAAAAGACATGGTAATCTGGCTAGAATCAGGCTATCTTAAGTCCACAATATGCAAGTTTTTCAAAGATCTAAATGGTTTTTAGCAAGAATTTTATGGAATTTCAATTCTTTCTTATGTGTGAACAGGGGTTCATTATCCTAAACATCACTGGAAATGACAGATTCAAAGATATGATATAAAACTTTGTTTCTCAGTGCTCATTATTTCAAACACCAACTTAAACATCCTCAAGAATAGTTTGGTACATTGTATCCACAAATGTAGTCAATGGAAACAAAATTGTGTGAAGATATGAACTGTTTTAACCCTCTGAGTATAAAGCTCTGGTAATGACTATAAAACCTCCAGCTACAAAATATATATTACCAAATCTCCCCCAAAATGTAAGAAGCCAATGTATCTCTATGAAAAGTGAACTCCACTAGATTGTTACAATGGTCTGAAAAGAGGAAGCTTCACTGTCCTTTTCTTGCATCACAAAGCTGAATTTCAAAATTATCGTTTTCCATTGAAGATTTTTTAACTTATGATAAGTAGCTGATTTGATGTTATTCATGGAACCAGACAGCAGAAAATATCTTCTAAGGGTGCTTAAAAAATGTATAATGCTTTAGACTTCTACAACCCCCCCCCCCAAATACCATCATGTTAAATTCCCAGGTAGACCCCTACAGTAAACTTATGAATGCTTTCTTTATTCAAAAAAGCCAATGAGAGATCTCACTAAACCGTACCCTTAACATATACACGAAAGTTAATAATAATGCCCAAGACATTTGTGCAGGAAGTCATGTATGGATACAGGTTAATTAGAACATGTTACTTTAAGCAAATTTCTAGTTGATAATGTCATCATGGTAGTACAATGCATAGTGATTCTTACAGGTTGGTGTGCATTCATATGTGGCAACAGAGAATGATTTAATACACAAGATTATGCAATACCATATGCATGACAAGAAATTTTTCATCTTAATGTAGCTCACAGGATAGCTTGCACAAGGACCAATAAAAACAAAATCTTCTTTAACAAATAAATACATAATGAACCAACCATAAGAAGGCTTCCTTGCCCAGAGTATGACTCTTATTGTGCTGTATCTGCCATCAGGGGAGTTATTATCAAGAAAGGTTCCTCTTGTGATATACATATTGTGAGCCATCTCTTCATCAAGGAACAATTTTACTACAATCATCAGTGATCTGCTAAAAAAAGAACTAGTCAGAATGATGGAGCACTGAAACAATGTTTGATTTGAAATATTAGATAACACAAAAGATGTGTGAAAATGAAAAAAAGAAAATACCTACAGTTGTAATGTACCTCCCTGGTCGATGGCTGCCTACTACCTCTCTCCACATTTTTATACATCAAACCATAATTGCACTTCATCATATTTCCATGTATTGATATGAGCGTTTCTCTCATCAGAGGAACTATCAATACATACTGGAACATCTCTCTACATTATTATATTATCAACTCTTATGATGCAAATTAAAGATATATCCAAATGATTAAGTGCATTAGGAGCTACAGAATTATCCCACAACTGTCACAAATACTTGCCTTAATTGCAACATTCATACATTAACCAGCAACCTAGATAAATGCACTACACTCTCATACAGTTTGCAGTTTTGCTTAACGTGTTGTCACTCGCATTTGTATGCTCCCCACATATACAAACTACAAAAAGCATTGCCATTGCAGAGGAAACTAGATAAAAGAAAGTATGGGTGACGAAGAAAAAAAGTAAGCTTTCCTTATTTATAAAATATGCTAAATGCATCATAAATAATGTTTTCTTGAACATTCCTTTATTCTTCCATAAAGATAACGATGAAGCATTTGACTTTCTATGATTTTTCGGTGTAAAGACAAAGTAAACCATGAATCAAGACAGATCATGGTACAGAAGCTTATGAAACTGATACTGTCACATAAACAAAGGAATCATATACCACCTTATCAGTTCATCAACATCCTCATTTTCAAGTTGGAACACAAAGCCTGGAGCATGATAGTCCTTCAACGTATAACAAGGTCCAGCTAATTTCTGGCATTCCTGGAAGAACAAGTACAGTGCAATCTTCAAAATTTATGTATTAACTTTCTATATCCTATACGCTTACGTTATCAGTCAAGTAAACAAAATCATTGAATTATAAAAGCTAAATATAATTACACATTACTCTAAAGGAAAAAGCTGACTTAAAAAAAGAATAAAAGAAAAATCCAAACTGTTTTTGAATAATTCACATAAGCTACAAGAGTATGCAAAAAATTCTGACATCTCCACATATAAATACGAATCTTTTCATGGCAGTGGCTGTATAAATTGTAGGCTTTCACTCAGACTTATGCTCAGTGTATCTGATATGATATCTTTTATTGTGTTGACTGGCTACTGGAATGGAAACATCTGTAAATTCATTTCAGACTAAATTCAACAAGCCAAGTATTTAGATATCTATCAAGTGACAAATGGGTGACTAACCTAAAATCTTGGCCATAGATACTTTGTATCAGAATTTTACCAGAACTATACAAACTGCAGTTTTCACTTAGCCCATAACTTAACATTTTGTTAAGGTACATTAAAAGAGATGAGAACAAAATAATGTAGTATCTAATCTCATTATATATCTATAGAGATATTCATTAAAACCATCCAATGCTAACCTACCCTAAACAATATAATGACTTAAAGCTTTCTATAAGAAAATAAGTCCTAAATCTTAGCAATGTTTCAATAAAGAAAATGTTGCAAGGAAAGATGGTAAGAGGTTAGAAAGGCATGACATAAAGCAATAACAAGAGTATCATGAGAGTCATATGCTACCAGCCTGTTAGTAAAACAAGAGTGTGTGTTGAACTATTAAAAATACCAACACTACCATCTATTACATAATCAATCCCCTCTCTACCTAACATTCAGGCAGTGTATCCAGCATGCTAATGAAGACACTCCAAAAATCTACTCGGTCCCAAAGCTATCCAATAAGGAGGCCACACAAAGCTGCACACTTAACATTCTTATTTCATTCTAAATGCAAAGTAAATTATAATATAATCAAGGTTATCTAAACATTCAAACTAAATTATATATATCATCATTTGTTTCTTAACCTGTTACCTGACTTTTTAAGTCATTTCTATGTACTCGAGAATGTGAAAACATTCTTACTTTACAAATTATTTCTGCGATTTTCCTAAAGTTTCTGTTTTGTAATGGTGTATGTACTTTCACTTTCAACAGTGGTTTGTAAACTATATTTTACTCATTTGTACTCATCACATTTTCTACATAAAATCTTAATCCAGAATCTTTAATTTTGATTTTCACATTGTTTACTTTTATTGGTCTCTGGGCTTGAGCATTTCCATTTTCTTTAATGTTATCCTTTTTATTATTTTTTTTCCATCAGCAACTGGTATGCATATTCCATACAGCTTCTCACTATGCATTTAATGCTGTCTGACAAGGATGTAAAGCATCACCATCAAGACAAATATTTTATATATATAAACATTTGAAAGACAATAAGTCATACAAAGATATTAGGCTGAAGTGACAATAGTGAATAATTCATCACTACAAAAATATCTTCGATATTTGGTCACAACACAGTTCAAACAAATCAACTCTAGATGACAAGGTAAATTCTCTACCAACGAGATAGCCACAATGCTGAATAACTGAGAGGCAAAATCAAATGAATAAATATAATAAGCAAAAAATAAAGCATTTAATAAAGTAAGAATATAAGGCAGCCATTACATTTGGCTATGAAAATATTTTCTTTTTTCTAAAGATTCATATCAATGCAGGATAACGTACTTATGTTTCAAGAGCCCGAACAACAGTGGGCTAAGTCAGACAAGCAGGCTGTTGTTCTCTACATTAAATCAGATCTGCTCAGTCTGACATACACAGGTCCCAGACTAAGTAAATCTTTTTAAGTCAGACAGAAAAGCATATATAGGTCAGCTTTTAGTATATAAAAGTTTATTATCAGAAAATTGAAAAACAAAATTGTAACTATTCAACAAATGTCAAACAGCTACTGTTTCATGCAATGGAACACTTACAGCAGTTTCAATATAAAGTTGATATGGCAGGTAATACACATGGTAGTGAAGATGGTTCACGGATGCATATCCACCAAGAGAATTATAAGCTATTCTAAAATCTCTGAAAGAGAAAAAGATACTGTATGTAATCTTATATTGTAACATAACAGCAGTTCTCAGATATTTCCTTCTGAAGATCTGTAATTATATTCATACACACCATGGAACCAATGATGTTTCATAATGCCTTCACTCCACTATAATTTTGCCTCTAACTACTGTCTGATACCTTCATTTATGATGAATTTGTCAAATGTTTCAATCAATTTTTGTATAATTTTCAAAATCTAAAACTGTTAATGAATGAAAAGTTGGCATCAGCATTAACACAATTACAACTCAATGTTTCTTTAAATTTTCAAATAAAAAGGTATTGTAGATAAAAAAACACTAGTGTCCACACTGGAAAACACACAAGCTACAAGGTCTTAGAGACATTATTACCATATGTATGAGAATCTCTCAAAAATGATGAATGAAAATCTATGGGATGTACCACGCTAAAGATACCCGAAGACAGTAAATATGTGTACAAGAATGATTTGGATGACAGGCAAGAGTATACTAAACAAGTCTGAAACAATAAAAAGAGTTTGTAAGTAAGTGAAAAGAGTACTTTAATATGAGACATATGTATCGTTACAGTTGGATCAGAGGTCATGAGAGTGGAATAAGTATGGGAAAGAACAATGATAAACTGAAAAAGTTTGGGTGTATATGGAGAACAGGGTGAAATGGCATGAAGTGCAGGTAAAGTAGCAACTGAACAGACTTGGAGAGTGTTCATGTCAGTATGAAATACTGGTTGTGTGCCTTATTACTTAATGAAGGGAAGTGTTTATTTCACTGCATAAAAGTAATGGGAATTAGAGGAATATGTTTTCATTTCACAGCTAACAAGAAATAAGGTAAAGACTGTGACTGACTTAAAGGATTACTGAATTATTGAACCACAAGTTGGTCAAGAAGAAGACAAAACTAGAAAGGAAAGAGGATGTGTAAAATAATATTCTTAGCAATGTATCATAAAATCAGAATAAGCAGTTGTGATAATACTATTGTTCTGTAATATTTCAAACTTTTTTAATGTGTATGGGCCTCTAATTTATACTAATCTTGTCACCAGAACTCATATCAAGTCCGTGCATTATTTGCAAGAACAAATATGCATCTGAAAGGCACTATAATTTCATGATCACATTGGAATTTTTCTTGTATATCAGTGTAAATTCCCAAAAACTTCCAGTGATCTCTCAGGACTTAAAGGATGATTTTCTTCATTACTTATATCCTTACAACTCAATATGTATGGGGATATCAGAATAGGGATTATTTCATAATAACAAAATTAAGAGCATCCTAATTTTAAACTCACGGAGTCTGAGATAACAACATTGTTTGAAAAGCAACCCGTAGGAATTCACGGTCAATTACTTGAGGGCGGCACTGGGAGAGAAATGGAAGAATCAAACTGTGACTGTAGCAGATAGGTGCATTGTTAATGATAAGGCTACCTTCCAATGTATTGTCTCCATCCGCCATTCCCACACAATCTGTTACCTGTAAACAACATGAACATTATTATGAGGAAAAAGAACTGCACACTAATGTGACTCACATAGTGAATGACAGACAGATAAGGGTGCAAAACACCAGTTGCAAAGTTCTAGAATACATAATAAGGAGAGATAATAATTCATTCTTTTCATTTCCAAATCTCTGATGCCTGTTCCCTTTAGGAACTCCTTCAAGGGGGTGGCCACAGCAAATGAGTCTCCATAACTGGTGAATTTTAGTGCTGCTTTTTAGCCTTTAGTGCCACACCCTTATAGGCCACTGGCAGAGGGCAACTCCAGTGCAATGTTTTAAGAGGGTAGTACCTAATGTTCCTGATGACTACTTTCAAGTAATGTTTATCTATTCTGTTATAAAAAAAGGAAAACTTTGTTTTTTCTCTCTAACTTCTTTTTTTATTTAATGAATTAAAATGCAAGAAGTCATTAATAATTCATACTTCTTCATTCTAAGACTATTTTTACAAAATGTCTGGTGTTTGTTTGGTTATTCCTATTTGTATATATAATAAAATATAACATCACCTTTGAAAAATTTTGCTTGAAATGGAGCTTTGCAAGAATTTCTTCTTTCTTTATATTTGTGAAATTAAACCTCTCAGGATTAAAAGGCTGCATAATAGATGTTATCTGTTCTGGTTTTCTTCTCATTGTCTTCCGCTTGGTATTCATCTGTAAAAATTGAATCGCAACACTAAACAGGAAAAGAATTAAATCAATTTATGTTTCTTCAAACTTAACATAACCTTTTATGTTGAAAAGTCAGCATATTCGTCACAAAAAAACATCAGCGGAAACTTACAAACATTCTTCATTTCCCTTTTCAAGTCCTTAATTCTACTCTAATCTACCCAGATTTATCTTTGTCTTCATAATTTAGCAGATTCATATTCTTCATTGACAATCTACATATATGAATAATTTTCTGATATCCACAAATATCTAAGCAATATTATATACTCAAAACACGGTAATGTAATAAATGCTGCCAACTAGGAACAAGGGTTTACATAAACCTTCCAGACAGGAAACAGAGTCTACACTAAATATATCCTAATGTATACATTTCTGTTAATTGTAAGGGAAGAATAAAAAGACTAAACATGAATGTCTTTCATGCTTTGTTTTGATATTTAATAGCTTCCATACATTTATACAATATAAGAGTTTTTCTATCCTAACTTTATTATACACACATGTACAGCAAGATAGCACATGCACAATATTCGCTATATCTCCTGATATTGACATACATCTGGTTGAGACATCTTCCTCTTACAAAAGTGTTATCAACTTGGTCCTCCATACATTCCTTCTCTATTTCCATTGCCACTTACCTTAACCAAATATAGTAAACACATTGGAGACGTTTGTTTAATACTTCATTTTACTTTTGTACTCCATTTTTTTTTTACCCCATAATGCAGTTCCACTTTTTGTTTCCTATTTCTCATTCTGTCCACTCTTCATAACTTTACAGCAGTTTGGTTTAATACTTGATTTTACCTTTGAACTCCATTTTTTTACCCCATAAACCACATTGCTCATAATGCAGTTCTACTTTTCATTTTCTATTCCTCATGACCTAGGTCCTAGACTCTCAATGTCATCATTAACATGGGCCTAAGAGTTATGGTCTGCATTAATATGTTTCTGGATAATCAAGATTCAGGTTAACCTGATCCTGTATACAGACCCTAATCAAACTGATCCTGTGTAACCAAATTCATGAATATCCTGGTTTACTGAGTTAATATTACCTAGTTAATCTGATCAAGGGTATGCATAATAATGGTTGACCAGATCTTTATAATCAAAGACCAAATCAACCCAGTTCTAGGTATCCAAACTCCTATCTAACCTACCTATGCCATTAAATGCTCTGTTAAACCTTGATATCACAGGTACTGCTATCATCCTTGACACTGGAATCTAAGAGAAAGGTTTTGTGTCAAAATCTTTGTTTTCATGCCAACAATTTAAGTACTTTAAATCTTCTGAGACAATATATGTCTTCTTATTGGCAAAAAGTGAATTCTAGACAAGCTTCAGAATATCTCAATATGAAATATACTTTTCTGTGACAAATTTTTTTTTATAAGACAATGTCTAGTGAATTCTAAGAAGAACATCAATAAACTCTTGTTACCTCTAAGGTTGGCTTGGTTTTGCATTTAAGGACCTGGTTAGCCAGGACCATGAACTCAATGTCTTCATTGCCAAGTACTGGTACTTACAGTTTTAATTAACTTATTTATTATTAATATGTTAAGAAAATCCGACTCTCAACATCACATTGTCATGACTGACCTGAGCCACAATCTGAAATTTTCCTGGCAGTAGTTTTGTCTCTACATGACCGACTTGGTAATTAAATAACCCAGCATCTCTTGCTGCCTCCCACTTTTGCAGTAGCAGTGAGTCAAAAGCTGACATCAAGTCTTGGCCATGTTCACTGCTGGTAGTGTACACAAAATCGTTGTGGGAATATTCAAACAAAGTATCATATGTGTTAACTTCTTCATTCCAGGCCATAATCTGAAACTAAGAAAATTAAATTACCTTGATATTAATGTGCCCTATATAAAGATACACATAATAAGAGCATAATAAAACAATGAACTGTCGGTACATTTCAGGTCCCAGTATAATGCCGTCTAAAAAACAATACAGGTGCCTGTGAACGTTATGATTAAGAGTTTCTTGATTTCCTAAAACATGCTCTAGAAATTCAAAAGAAGTAATGCATTGATTGACTACTAGCTCATACCTAATATGTAACTATTTTGTAATCAGCACTGTATAGTTATTACCTTTACCATGTGTATGACAGCCATTAACTACTTATGTTTCAAAGAGGGAGCTGTTATGTGCAATGCAGGAACTTTTGTATTATAAGAACTTTGACTGCATTTGTTTAGGTAAAGGCTGCTTTGATTATGTGTCACTGGGATGGGATAGGTCATGTTATGTTCTGTATGGTCAGATTAGGCACGGCCAACTAAGAGTAAACAACAACAAGCAGAGAAAGTTCCCAAAGTGGCATGGATTGTCCTAATATTCACAAAATGCATTTGTAAAATTCTGGAAATAATGTTATATCACACACACACATCATATCATGATTTGTGATGCAGCTAACAATTATCTTCTCTAAACTTTACATGTATAAAGTTATGCTAATGGTTTCCTTTGTAATGTACATAACCATTCTGCTACTACATTGTACTTTCAGTAATATATAAGATGAAGGTTAAAATCACTGGTGCAACTTTAATAACTACAAGAAATAATCTGAGAAAAACAGGAACTTTTACTTTTATATGCTGCTATCTGAGATTGTTTAATCATTGATGTTTTACAACTTGACTAATAAAAGAAATCATAATGGGAGACAGGACTTGGAAAATAAAAAACATGTTTCCTGTGGGGAGGGGTGGAGCCAGGATTGGATGAAGTTGAAAAAAAAAAAAAAAAAAAAAAAA
>JAYMFT010102009.1:0-13740 GCA_038088735.1 Panulirus argus
TTACACTCTATCACATGCTCCCACAAATCCTGTTTCAGGAGTAATGCTACTCCTTCCTTAGCTCTTGTCCTCTCAGCGACTCCTGACTTCACTCCCAAGACATTTCCATACCATTCTTTTCCTTTTCACTTGAGCTTGGTTTCACTCAGAGCCAGAACATCCAGGTTTCTTTCCTCAAACATACTACCTATCTCTCCTTTTTTATACACTGAAAAAAACTTTTGATATTTGCTTTTGCATTAATGGAAGATAGCAGCTGGTAGGCAGCCACCAACCAGGAAGGTATATTTCTGCTACTACGTGCCTGGGTACTGGGAGGGTTAGTAATAGCTACAGAGTGAGCCATCACTTCAGCGGTTGTCAAGTTACAATCTTCTGACCCAGGCAGCTGTCTTTTCTCTCTGATGGCATTCTGACCACAAACATACAATTTCTCCTTGTCATACATAATGCTTCACAACACTTAACTCACAATCCCTATTCCTTTTAACTCTAGATTTCCCTGTGGTGAGCACTATATGTCAGCTCTGTCCTTTGGCAATAGATAGAAGTAGCATAGGTAGGAATATTAAGTAGAAGTGGTAGGCAGGAACATTAGGTAAAAGTAATAGGTAGGAACATCAGGTAAAAGTAATAGGTAGGAATATTCGGGAAAAGTAGTGGGCAGGAATATAAGGCAGGAGCATTAGGTGGAAGCAGTAGACTGGAACATTTGGCAGACATATTAGCTAGAAGTAGTTGGTAGGAGCCTCTGAAAACAGTGCCCTGGAGTTGCCCTCTCCCAGTGGCTTCTTAAGGGTGAGGCTCTAAAGGCTAAAAAACAGCACTAGAGTTTACCAGTTATATAGATTCTTTTACTGTGGTCACCCTCTTTAGTGAGTTCGAAGAGGGAACAAGCATCAGAAATACAGTTTAATGCTGTTGAAAACTTTGCTTCAGTTTATATTTGCTATCAGATTATTGTTTTTTTCTCCAATATTTTGTCAGTGCAGAATTTCAAACTGGTATGTTCTTTACTTCATTACTGGCTACATTCTTTCTTAAAATCGACAGACCATTCAATGATACTGTAATCTGAGATGCTAGTTTTGTCAGCTTCAGTGTCTGTGATGAGAGCTATGTCAGTGTCAAAAGCAAGCCAACAGTATTTTGTTCCTTGTTGGTTTGTGTATACATTTTATTGGGCTAATTGTCTCACATATGGTCATTAGCTTATCAAACTGCTATTTCATTTGCCAATGCATCATTTGCTGATTTGTATCAATTATCTATTCCTCTCTCTTCCAATCCAAATAAGCTGAAAGTAAAGCCATCTAACCAAATTATCATTATTGTCTTAGGTTTGCCCATATTACTAAATAACTTCTCAACTTCTATCTGTACCTCATTAAACTCTACTATCCTAGTCTAGGGTGGTATGTTTGTCCTTTGTTTATTGCATTCACAGGTATGTTTAATGCTTTTAACTCTCAATGTTTGTGGCGTATTTCAATGACTGATTTCCCTCAAAACTTACACTTCACATAAAGTTTTAATCTCCTCTTTCTGCTTTGAGGGTCTCAAAGCCTTTCTAAATCTGCTCCATTCTTAATTCTCTCATTTATCTCTGTTTCAGTCATACTGACAAGTATTATATTGTCAGTCATACACACACACACTAATATAATGTAAATTCTGGGGTTCTCAATCATTAAACTTTGTATACTCAGACAAAATATTTTCCATGGATTATCTTTTTCTCTCCATTATTCTAAGATCTGTGTCAGATTGGTCTACATTTAATCTGCTTCTTTGGCATACCATTCTAAACTTTTAGAATCATTAAGTTTCTTGCTAGTTCCTACAGCACCTCTTCTGACAAAATGGTTAGTATTCATGCTTCTAATACTGCTCCCATCCAGCTCCTCACCTGATATTTCATTTAGTTTAATATTTTTCAATTAAGTCTGCTGAGAAAGCACTGGCAACTAAATGCCCTAATCAACACCTTCACAATAAAACAAAGATCCTCTCAATACAATCCCACCTCAACATTCTGAGCACTAAATTCTATGCAACAGCACTATGCCCCTTAACCAAACCACTCCATAAATAAGCATCAAAATCCACTTAGAAATAAAAAGATTACCCCTGCCTCACACATTAATAGCCTCAAGTCACAGATCCCCCATCCCAGACAAATATAACACTGACAAAACAAATAACCCGACAAGCACTAAACAACTGCACTCCCTGCTCAGTCTTGAACTTTAACCAACCAGATATACACCCATCACGTCACACTTTCCCATCTACAGTCCAGACATCAGCTACCACTACACCATTATAAACACCATTTCAACTTATCTTTTAGTACAATGATTCGATCTTTTGCAACAAAACTGACAAAGCACTAACTTAACCTCCTCCAAAAAAGCACTATCTTCTCCACTCCCCTCACTATCAAGTGAAGAAACACTAACAATCATCCACCTAAATGTCTTACCTACTTCAGCAAGGTAGCATTAAGTACAAACACATAATAGCCTCTTCTGCAAACACCCAATCTCAAGCTGTCATGTATTAAGGGCTAAAATCAAAGAATACCATCTGCAGCCAAGTCCCACAACCTACTTCACTGGTTACATTGATTGCATAACATGCCCTGGTTCAGCCTAAAGACAGCACATTGCTCCTCCATCAACCACATTGCTCCATTTTATGTTATCCGCTGCATGCCTTTTACACCCCAGAAAGTTCAAGCCACAAAACCCTAAAGCCTCATTTACTCCATACCTTCACTTCCTTCTTGGTCATCAACTACACCATGCTCCCTCTACTTCTGACATATAGATTCTCTTTGTTAGTCTCTCTTCACTAATCATCTTATGTCTGAAACATATCAGCACATCCTGTGATGTCTGAAACATATCAGCACATCCTGTTGGGCTCTCTCAATTGGATTGCACTGATTAACATACAGCACACCTCTCTAACAATGTCATTTCTTACAAAAACAACCCATCCATGCCACACCACATATTATCCTAAGGCATTTCATTTCGAGCACATCCACTCTCTTCTTTTCTTTTGCATTCTAGGCCCATGACTTATATCCATAAAATAATGGTGGGACTAATATATACCCTAACACATGCCTATCCTTGCCCAAACAGAAAATAACTTGACCTTCCATACACATCTTAATTCACCTATGACCTTAGCACCCTCTTCCATCCTGTGACTCACTTCAACCCTCATGTTTACAACACCAGTCAAATCTACTCCCAGGAACCAAAAGCACTCCACTTCCTACAGGCCTTCCCCATTTAAACTCTCAATCAAATCATTCTTTTTCCCTGGCCACTCATGCCTGATCACCTGAATTATATAAAAATTAACTTTCTAATTTGTTTTACACAAATTATATAAAAGTCAACTTTCAATTATCATTTATACATTATCTCAAGCCCCATTACCAGCCTAAGGGGTTTCTCCCTGAAGTCAGACAATACAGCCATGTCATCCACAAACAGCAACTGATTCACCTCCCATGCACCCTACACTTCCAGCCTCTTGCTCCAAGATCCCTACATTTACCTCCTGATCTTTCTCATCCATAAACAGAATAAACTGTCATCATGAAACCATCCATTCTTGATGCAGACCCACCTTCACCAGGAATCACACAATGCTCTGTACCTACTTACATGCATGGCTTACTCAAGCAATAAAAACTCCTCACTGCATTCAGTAATTTTCCATTTATCCCTTATATCCATAGTACTTTCTTTAAGGCATCTCTGTCAACCTATCATACAAGCTTCCTCAAAATCCATAAATGCCATTTACAAATCATTCTCTTTCTCTCATTCATACCCTATATCATCCCTGACTACATTGCTCATCTCCATTTAGCTGCTCTGTGCATGAAACCGCTCTCTTAATCATGATTCATTCACACATTTTACCATTCATACCAGGTTATGTAATAAGAAATATTTTCACTGTCCAAAGGATTACCCCATCAAAAATTTATAGACTTTATCAAATATTAAGAAAACAGTACCCTTTCTACTGGCTCATCAGTACTATCTATCACTGACTGCTCCTGAATGAAGAAAGGATGACACATGCCAGGCAATTACTAACCTCCTTCTGATATACCAGTCCTGCATGATACAAAAGAAGAAAAATAGCTTGAGTCCAGTGATAGTACGTAGAGTCACAGGTGGCAAACTCTCGACCCCAGTCAAAATTGCAACCCAAATCATGCAACTGCTCCTTCATATGCTGAATGTTGTTGTAGGTCCATTTGTCAGGCATCTCCCTACTGTCAATTGCAGCATTTTCAGCTGGTAGACCAAAAGCATCCCAGCCCATAGGATGAATAACCTGGTATAATATAATGAAAATTGTCAGTGTTAAAAAAAAAGGCACTAAGGTATTTACCTTTTTTCAAAAGGTAATAGACTGAGCAAATTTCTGCACTCTGAATTTCCAAATTGGCAGGTATCTCACATATATCTATTTCTTAACTCTGTTTAACATACTTATCTTTAGTCTATCAACTACTTGCTTGTGTACTGATGTATGTGGATGTGTGTGTAATACCTGCATAGTACAGGGAGAGAGTTCTCTACTCCTGGGATCCCATCACTTTAACTTTTGCTACCATCAAGTAGCTTGTTCAACACTTGTATACTGTTAGCATTCTCAGTTTTAATGCTAAAACAGTACTTCCTCTTGGCCTTTTCACCAAGATTCTCACCTAGCTTCTTGTTATGACCTCTGGGTACTTAGTAATAACTGTTCATTGTTAATGTCATCCAACCGATTTAAAAACTTAAAAGGTTATATTCAGGTCATCCTTAACTCTTCTCTCCTCAATGTTGGGCAAATATGAAGCCCTAAATCTATCATTGTAGTTCAGCTCTCTTAATCTAAGTATAATCTTAGTTTCCCTTCTCTGGGCTCTTTTATTTAAATTTCTGTGCATGTTTAGGTGTAGTGACCAGCCATGAGAGCATTTTCCAGTTTAGATTATGTACAATGTTGACCCCTAGATCTTTACACAGTGATTCCTAAAGTTAATTCCTGCTAAGTGGTACAGTATATAGAAATAACTGCAATGTTCATCTCGGAGATTAAACGACACACCTTGTATCCTCGGAGGCGATAGAACCTGGCCATAGCATCGCCAGTTGTGTAGACTCTCACATGGCCCATGTGCAACCTTCCAGATGGATATGGGAACATAGACAGAACATACTTCTTTTCTCTGTTCCTTCCAATCTCACTGAAAATACATTATGACAAAAGGATAAATTTCCATCCACAAAAAATATAATTACAATGCATCATCCTATGAATCCTACGATATTTATAATACAGAATCAGAAACATATACAGGTTTCCCTTTGCCATTCAGAAGGGTTACATCCCTAAAAAGCCAACTTTGCAAATGGGAAAACTGCTAGTGGGAAGACCTTAATTCCAAGAGAAATAGCTGGTTAGGGACAGGAACTCATAAAGTGACTCCAAAATGTTTCCTCAGATTCATTACATTTAAAAAACTGATGCTGCTTGGCTTTCTTTTTCAGGTCTTTATGAAACAACTGAAAAAATATATAAATGAGAAATACAAATGCAGGCAGAAGGTTACAGCATGAAAAATGATTTTAGGTCATCATACAATGGTCCCTTGGCAATTGCAGGGGTTGGCAAAACAGCAACTTGCAAATTATCAAGCTTATGAAAAATGGGATTAGGAGGAATAACCCTTGAGAGACATACCTAGAGTCCTAAAAAGAGCCATCAAGATTATAAATCAGCATCTCATACCTCAGAAACAGAAACATGTTTATTCTACAAAAGTACAAGGAAGTGATGTACAAAAGTGCACAGAAAAGTAATAAAAAAATAATTCTGTACAGAGTGATGAAAGTAAATCATCCCTGACCCCTGATGCTGTGTTCATGAACTTTGTACTCCCACAAAGTAGTCAACCAGCTTACCTATTTCTCTTTAGTTCACAATGTTGGCTCATTATTGCAAAAATGCATTCCATATGCTGAACTTTCACCACATCTATGACAACCAAACAAATCCACTTTTCTTCAGAAGACATCATTTTCATTACCCTCCTGGGGGTAGCACCATTCACATCACCAGCTTTATGCATAAAGGCTGAATGTAAGTGTACAAAGGAGAACAAGTTAAAGTTATCAAAAGTTTGTACAGCATCAAGATCACTTATAGAGTTCCTTACAAGGCAAAAGTCACAGTAAGATAGAATGCTGCAGGTAGAGCATGTGTGACTAAGCATGGGTGATGCAGTTACCTCACTTGCACATTCTTGTGTACAAGCATCTTCACATCATTGAGCTGGATTCTGCCAGGCATGGATAGAAGTAGCCCACAGCTGTTGCAATGCTTGCCCAGAGGGGGGGGGGGGGATGAATGCTCAAAACTTTATGCCACAGTTAGTAACATGGTACATATTATTTTAAGCAGGTGTACTCAAAACTGTGTTTGGGTATACTGCAGAAAGCAAAGGACCTCAGTGCAGCACAAAACGATAATAAGGCAAACTGAGGAAGAGTGCCTGCAAAAACAGCTACCAAAATACACTACTTTGTTTCATCTTGAAAAAGTAGGAGGGAGAGGAAGAATGATGGTAAATTTTTCAGTCCCCATAGGAAGCTTTAAGCTTTATGGAAAAAATATAATGAACAGCCTAACATTTTAGGTGATGCAGTAAAACCCTGAGGACCCACAACCAAGGTAAACCAAGGCAGCTGCTAGTGTTACTAACTCACTTGTAAATGTTTACAAACACTTCTAATTTGTGACATTGTTTGTTAAAACTGTATCTTTAATATACATTTATTTGTTACTGATTACCTTATATGCACTAACATAAGAGATGATGGATTTTTTTGTAAATATTCGAAGAATGACAATAAATTCGCACCCTAGAGGAGGACTATAGATACTGTGTAATAAGTCTTGGCCAGCTTCCAAGCCACTAAATATATAAACCAGCCACAAAGAAAATAATGAGCATCTCACATGTCATTCAAAACATAATAAAAAAATATTGGTGAATAAATGAAATTTTGCTGAATTTCTGAAGGACATGATGCTGTGTTTGGCATCAATTCATTTATGAAAGTGCTTTGGATGCTGAGAGCATTGTAATCACTTCATCCAAGTGTTAACAGATTAAAGAGCTGGTTAGCTGTATGCAAGAAATCTAAACTCGTATGGAACTGATGGAAGGTTTCACGAGCCTCTTACAATTTACATGTGCTTTCTGATAAGAACTCAGAGAAACTATTATTTACGTCTCTTCTTAAAAACAATTGTTTCATCACAGGATACTTACCTGTGTTCCACTGGCCCTTGAGAGGAAGCAAGATATTCATTTCTCCAAAATGCTTCAATCTCCTTCTTTACCTCAACTTTTAATTCCTCATCCTGAAACATGAAGGTACAGTCTTAACTGGTGTGAATCTATCAATCAATATATACAATTCTATGTTTATGTAACATACAGCAAGGTCTCATCTAATACATTCTCCACACATCATTATCTGTGTACAGTTCTGGTCTTCCTTGAGGAAATCCTTTCCTGTATCTTTCTGCTTCAACTTCAATCTTCATATGTATATGTTTTTACTGTTAAACTTACTTTTAAATTCATTATCAAAATAAAAATTCCCTGCTCATGCCCATAACATACCTGAGGTTCTCACTTTCATACTACCATTCTTATGTTAATGAGCTATATTCAACTAAAACATGATAGCATGGGTTGTGCATTTACACTAAAACATAACTAATATTCACTTTACTTTTCCACTTTTCAAGATACTTTACATGTTATCTCTGATGTGAAATACTGGCCATTCATTTTACAGACCACATGAAATAAGCAAATCAAAAGGTAGACTATGAAACATGGGTGATTGTCTAGATGAGTGGGTCTTGAAGTTAGTACCTGGAATTATTTCAGATCCATACAGTATTTGAATGTCCTCTGCACATCAAACTTCATTGTTTTTGGTGTGCTTTCATCATAGGACTAATGCATAATATATCAATTCTACTGGAATGTCTTAGACCCCCAAAAGTACCACTTTTTACCAATTCTCTGCAGTTAATACCTTTGCATTAACCAGTCTACTACCTTAATAGTAAAGATGTAGCTTTTTGTAAAAACAAGAGACTGAGATGTACAATGGAATGAAATAACTGGTATTTAAGGTTTCAAAAGAATAAATGCATCATACTTTCATTGAAATGACTCCAAAAAATCTAGCTTCAATTACATCATTCAACATAAATAACTACCACAGCTCAATTATTGTCTCTTCTACGGTGTTGTGTTTGTGTGATAAGGCTCTGTATTAGTTTAGTAACAAACAAATTAAGCTAGACCAAATTTAGTTCACTGAGTGTACTGATGAAAGACTGACATTTTCTCAGGGCTTCAGGGCTTTGAGGATCCTTGGAAACCAAGTGTGTTCCATGTTTGTGCTACTCTTGAGATCTTAAATATGTACGTAGTTTGTGTCTTAGTTGTCTTCTAGTTCTTCACATATTTTTTGTACTGTTTCTCATAAATATGTACTGTGTTAATCTGTTTTATGTTAAAATGCATGTGCAAGTGTGCAGTATATTCAAAGTATGGGTACCTTTTATTAGTGACAAATCATACTTTATTTTGTACCCTCTGTAACTTGCCTTTAGGGCCAATGGTTTGGAAATTGGGTAGTATTTGAATATGGGAAGAATCATAGCCTCCAACTGTTGTAGATTTTGCTCTTCTCTATTATGCAGTTAATGTCATACACATCACACCCCCAGAACATATCAACATTTTACAAATACAGGCACCCAGATTCAACAACTGCAACTGCCTGTAGGCTTATAGGTAAGCATATTGTTCTCCAGTTTGCTCAGAAACCACAAACCAGGAATGAGGGTGCACACAATAACTGCTGACAGCCAAATACATGTATGGCACATGATTAACTTGAGAAAAAAAGTAACATTTACAAACATATGTCACTTAAAAAATCAAACCCTTATTTTTTTAACTATGAGGCAAAACCATACTTTAAAGCCACATAATTGAAGGGATCTATTTCATTTAATTGGAGAACATTTCAGAGTCATGCAAATTAATTTGTACTCATTCCTTATTATCCTACAACAATAAGTAAGTAGAAAGTAGGCACAGCACTAAAAATGAGGGAAAATGGGGGACTAAATAATGTAAGGCAATTAAAATCTTTTATAAAAAAAAAAAAAAATGAAAAGAACCTACAGTATACAAAATTCATCTAACTTTCCCTTGGGATGTCATTTATTTCTTAGTTTTTCCTCAGAAACCTATCATTGTTATGGTCTCCTACTTCCACTAATGTGGTATAGGAATGGGCATTCATGTGTTTGTTAAAAGTATGATTGTTTTTGTTATCCCCAAATGAAAGTTAATGAGCATTTTCTTTTAAAAAAAACTTACATGAAAATACAAAAAGAATATGTTCATGAATTTTCAGTTAAAAATTATCACAACAGTTTAACGTTTAAAAGACAAATGAACACACATGCCTACACCTGGTCTATGGAAGGAGGCCACAGCAATGATATACATCTAGAATAGGTGAAAATAACATAAACATTTCCCTAAATGAAAATTAAGAGGTTTTCATAGGTTTTGTTGAATATCTTTTAGAGATTGTCATCTTTTTTAACATAAACCCCAAAAGGCCCTTATCTTTAATATCATACCCACTCATGAGTTTTCCTAGGTTGTTCTTGATGTGTACTAACGAATGATAAGAATTTCAAAATTATACATAAGATAATAACAAGGCAGCCTTACATTCCACTTTTACCACAGCATTAATCATCAGTTTTGCTAAGCATATAACAGAGTTATATTGCCCATATTTCCATTCACAGCATTATGTAATATTTTCATGAAAAGAATCTGACAATAATTGGAAGCAACTGCAGATTCCCCCATCCCAACAAATAGAGCATTAACAAAACACATACACACTGAAATTACCCATCAAGCACTAAACATTTGCCCTCCCAATTCAGTCTTAAACTCCAACCCACCAGGCATACACCCATGAGAAGCCACACTCTGTACACAAACACAAATCACACTTTCCCATCTATGCTCTAGACAACGAACACCCCAACAACACTTGAAACACCATTTCAACACATCCCAAGACCCTTTATACCCTCAATCCAGCTACCTAACCAAAACTTATATATCTAGGGAAGAAATCCTTATCATGTTATACAGAATAACCGCTTTGTTACATAAAACTTTTTCTGTTAGTATGTACTTAATGTTCTAACATTAACTGTACAGCAGTTCATACTATAATGCTCATGAAAAGCTTTGATTATTGACTGATTCTGTTCTACAAAACTAGAGTACTGTTTTGAGAAGAATGAAGGTTGCACGGCATAAATTGGGGCACATAATGTAAGTGAACAATATCATATAAAACAATATGGAGCATGTACATCAGGGAAAACATTGGGTTAATTAACCCCCTTAATGTCTCAATAAGTTTCCCTTTCCAACCCTCAGGTTGTTTTAATGTTTCGATTGATCTTACAGTTTCAAAGATATTCATATAACAATTAAAAACATAATCTCAGTAGTATATTTCATCCACTACTTTAATGATGTGTAAAAGTTTAGAAAATATTTCAACACAAAATGCTAAAAAGTTCAGGAGTAAGGCCTGTGTGTCATATGAGTTGCCATGTGCATGTTTTATCATTAATTTTACCCACAACAAAAAATTGATCTCTGGCTATTGTGTTTTATCCTAAACGATATATATTTTCTTATTTCAATCAATTTGATTTGTCAATAATTTTGTCATAATACCAAAAATATGACTGAAGAATTACCAAATGCTCCTTTCAGAAGCAGTGTTGTCAAGGTCAGGTAGGCACTGGCAACACAATCTCCACTCTTGCTGGAAAACTTCCTGCCTCATCTTGACCAGCTTTCTATGCTGGATGAGTCAGAGTCCATAAAATCACTCTCTACATGATCCAAAAACCATCAATTAATTCAGAATAATAAGTTTGGTCCTCTAAAAAACATTCATTTTCTTTCCTAGAAAAATCACGAAAAATATACTCTCATTGGCATGGCTTCACTAATAGCTTTACTAATAGTATCATTTGGATCAGATATAATGAATTTTATGAAAACTGAAATAGGCATACTGCAAAGACTAAATATTGCCTTATAAGGGAAGATATTGAGAGCACCAAACAATAACCAGGAAACAGCCTTAAGAGGGGAACTAGGAGCATCTACTATGAAGAAAGTATTATAGAAGGGCAGATTAAATATCTACAGTACACCATAAAATATAACAAAAATCAGTTCCAGGAAATATATTAAAAGGAATGAGTCTGAAACATAAAGACAAATTGATTAAAGCAACAGAACACTACCTTTCAAAGAAGGAAGAGTATAGTAATCTGAAGAAAAAAGAAAATCACAGAGCAGGTGATAAAAAAGGAACATACAAGAATAGGATACCAGAACCTGGGGAAAAGAGATGGTAAGTAAGTAAAGTTTAGAAATCTATAAAAATTGAAAATTAATATATAAAGGAAAAGGGAACACTTTATAACAATAGACCAGCATACAATATCATTTTCCTTTGTACAACCAGTAACTTACCACTAAAAGTAAGGAACAGTTTCTGGAAGATACATGATTTGCAACTGCAGAGTACGAAAGAGAGAAAATTTAAGTCACTTCATCCCCTGGTGCCCTGAGTACAATGATGAAAGAAAGAAACACCTAAAACAACCAGACATGGCCAACCAAATTAGATTATAGGTGAACTGATATTTGAAATGAAGGATAGAGGCAATTCTGGAACTAATAGGTAAATCCTGGAAAGAAAGGGAAAAGTAAATGAAATGAAGTTAATAAAAAAGTTAATAATTCAGGATAGAGTATGATGCACAGTAATAAAACATTACATAGAGAGGGGGTGATGAAAAGGTAAAGCCTCCCAATCTACAACTAAACCGTAAATAAACAGACAGCACTGTGCAACATTCAGCAGGAGACGATTATGACCGTATATGTCTGATCTCATTTCAGCTACTTGGTGAAGTTTTAATAGGGTCTGCTGATTTTTAACAACTGCATAAAAAAATCATAAATCGATTAACTTGATATTTCGCCTGCTATTCATAGGTGAAGTTTTAATCGGGTCTGTTGATATTTAACAACTGGATTAAAAACTTATACCCTGATCAACTTCATATCTGCATACTACTTATAACCAGAATCACTTTACCTAATATCATTCAACAAAATCTAATGCTCCAAATCATGCTCCTCAAATCTCACGTTACTCTCGAAACACAACACTAATATTAAGGAACACTGCAAGGCAATATTCAAAGTTAACAGCACAGCGGAGCTACACTGATAGAATACCAAATGTACTGCTATATAAAAAAAAGAGACTAATTTACCAAAAAAAATCTCAAGGAATGTGTAATAATCTACAGGGTCTCTGGTCAGTTGTTATTAACATTCCCTCATACAGTACAACACTTATTACACGAACTTACAACTGAAGGCCACACTCCAGTCTTGCTAAATATGAACCTCTGATAATACGCTACAATATGGTTCCTTCCTTTTAAGAATAATCTCGTTACTTTGTTTAATCTATCCATGTTTCTAGGTCTTGTCTAAGACACCATTGGCCCGCCCGGTACTAGCAATGTTTACAAACTCGGTTGTCGATCCACAAACGTTCCTTTAAATCCAGACCAAAAGTATCTCTAAAGAATTTAAAATATGATTTCAGTACTCAAAAATAGAGTTGACATTTGTTCAGTAGATCACTTAATATCATGAAAGGACTTTAGATAAAAGAAATACAAGAAGTCACGTGAAGACAAATACTTCAAGTGACATGTCGTCCGATATGATGAAAACGTGTCCCAGTGCCCCAGGGCCTTAAGAGAGAGAGAGGGGTTCAGGGAGGCCATCGTTCCCGGGCCCGGAGGTCCAAAAGGGGGCTTCGGAATTTTCTGGGATCTCAGAAAATGCAGAAAATCAACAGAGCGCTCCATTCCACCCCTCTCTCATCTCCCATACCCTTTTAGGTCTTACAGCTCATGCATAAAACCGTAGTGGGCTCGAAAGAAAATTCCTCTCGTGCACTGCAGTGCTCACGTGTGAGTAGCTCGACACAACACAAATGGCAGCAGGATCAAAGTACGGTACAGGTACGACCAATATTGCTAACAGATATCAGGACTGTTACTTTCGTTCAAGTCAGTTTGTAAAACTTATCTTGAGAGTGATAAAACCCCGAAATGTGTTGAAATATGCCCTCCAAATTTCCTGTGGTCACATGAGTTGATAGAACAAAATTTGACATTAAAGGATAAGATTTGTACCCAATCAAAAAAGAAAATGATATGGATATATCCATGGTGTAGCGGTTACCTATGCTGACCATGATGCATTCAGGGGCCACCCGGGTTGAGCGCATAAGTTCGAATTTGGTTAAACAGTCGGTGTACTGGCAACCAGGCTGTTCATCCCCCACAAGTGCTTGGTTGGTAAAGTGGGTACCTGGCTTAGGCTAGGGTATTATATATATGTATATATATATATATATATATATATATATATATATATATATATATAGTTATTGG
>JAYMFT010102019.1:3609-13740 GCA_038088735.1 Panulirus argus
GCAGCAAGGTGCGTGGCTGCCAAGTTTCAGGCCGAGCTGCCCATTAATAAAAGCAAGGCGAGCAACGCTTCTCAAGAGAGAAAGAAGACAGGGACGAAAAATCTATTCCCCTACCTGGGGAAATAGGTATATCTAGAACCCCGGTTGTGGACATCGAGCAGGGCTGTCTCCGTTCTTAAAGTCGAAGTGTGAACATCCACAAGGGGTCTTTACATTCTCAGTATCTAAATGCAGACATCCAGCAGGGGGTCTTTGTATTCTCTGCATCTAATTAAGGACTTCCAGCCAGGGGTCTTCAGATTCTCATTATCTAAGTGCAGACATCCAGCAAGGGGTCTTTACATTCTAAGTATCTAAGTGTGAACATCCAGCAGGGGGTCTTTACTCTCTAAGTATCTGAGCGCAGACATCTAGCAGGCGGTCTTCACTGCCCTGGGCACACTTCTATGCAAGCAAAAAGTCCGCAGTTGCCATGAGGAAGCATCCATACTCAATCAACTGTCCCAGGCGAAAAAAAAAATAAAATAAAATAAAACAAGAGGTTGATTCCAATCCACGGAGCTCAAGACTTAGCTAGCTTATACGCTGAACAGTTACAACAAGTGAGGGATATAAAGAGATAAGAAATAAGAACACGAAAAAAGGAGAAGGATTTTTTCCGTGAGGGAATGTTGCTGCTAAAAGGTGGACGGACGGCGGTGGCGGTGGTCAGTTTCCACCAGATGCAGCTGCTGTTGGCACAATGGCTGACAGATACTATCTTTATGTCGTCCTCTCTACACACTTGTGTTGGTAAAACAACACGAAACACACACACACACACACACACACGAGTACTTGAAACGTATCATGCAAGGTCGTTTTCTGTGCTTACGATTTATAGAATCAGACCAAAACCTTATGACCATTATGTTCACTATTATCCGAAATTATTATCATCATCATTATTGATAACATTTTCATTATCAACGGCTTCACGCTAAACCTCGTAATATTTCTAAGACTTTCTAATAACCCTTCTGTTCCACTTGAAAACTATGCGTACATAACTCTTTCGTAATTAAAATCACCTTAATTACAACACTAATAGGCAAACCTTTTGGAAAAAAATTCTCGTACACAATAAAAGACAAACAGAAACATTTTTATCTTTAAACCTGTTCGCCGTTTCTCACTTTAGCGAGGTAGTGCTGAGTCAGAAACAAACTATTGAGCCTTAGAGGGAAAAATCCTCACTTGGCTCCATTCTCTTTTTTCTTTTTTGAAAGAAAAAAAGTTTTTGCTATAGTGAATAAAATACGAAAAAATCCATTTTCCCATAAAAATGCGATAAAAATCAAACCCCAGGAAAGATATGGCAGATCGTCTAAGATATTTTCAGTGCAGTTGCAACGGATCTGATTTTGTGAAAACTGAGAAACGCTCGTGCCTAATAGTTATTCAGCGCTTTCTTGTACGAAAAAGATGTCAAGACACCGAAAACTATTCGTAAAGAATGATATTTTTGGGATTCCTCTTACAGGACATTTAAAAATTTAAAGGGAATGCCAACAGACAATGAGAAATTTCCAAACTTCGAGGAATGACCTGTCTGTTGGCTATCTATAAACTGATGCAAAATTTTAGAATGTGGACAAAATAAACCCCTTTTGGGGATAGGTATGGACAAAACCTGCTAGAAATGTCACAACACCTTACTGTTAGCGACAAGACACCTGAAACTGTGAGATGTATCCACTTTATACATCTAGTCGGTAAAACTTACCAAATGGAAGACCATTTATGTAATGAACCAATTTTTTTTTAGAATTTACGTAATATCAGGCCACTGAGGTCTGACAAAGACCCCTGTGTGTCCTCTGTAATCCTTTTAAGCTACCGCTCACAGGATGAGCAACGGGTGCACAATAAACAAGCCAGTGGTCTGGATCATATCAACTGACGCAAAGACACAATTGTTCTGTCATTATCAATACCTACGAGTGGAGTTTTACTCGGAATCATAAGCCAAAAGAACTAGATATTACGGTGCTTTGAGTTCAAATAATTATGAAAAAACTGAACATGTGTGGTCCATACCATATTAATGCAGGTTATCAACATATCTGCAGTAAAACGCAGGTCAATAATCAAGAGGACATCCATGTAACCACCTGTGTCCATGGTGACACATGATGGTATGTGCTAAAGTAGATCCAAAAGTTGAAATATCCGAAACGCCTCGAATGTCATGTGGAGAGTTTATAAATAATCAACATAATCCATCTTTCTTCTACGTCTTCGCTTGCCTACCTGGAAATTACACGAGTATATAAAATGTAATTTCCCGAGAGATACAGAGTGATCTATATTATATTCATATGAATAAAATCAAGTCTTATCCCTTATCTCTTCACGTAATGGCATGTGGTCATCACCATTTGCCTTGGATCCCCCCAAAACACACGAATACACTTGCCTTCCACGGCAAAACACGAAAACCAGAAAGTACAGGTATGAGAACCTCGCCTCGTCGTCGCCACTTCACAAAAATATCTTCCGAGAAAAGTGTAAATCAAGCCATTTTACTTTCCACCCTGGACTATACCTGTTCACAAGGAAAAAAAAAATAGTCGGAATATAAAGTTTGACAGCGACAAACAAAGAGTGGAAATGTAAGCCTGTTATTCCTCAAGAGGCATCAGTAAATTATGTGGCTGGCGGCACCGGCCCCGACCTCCCGCTGCATTGTAAATAGAGAGTGCCAGTGCCAGTGCCCGGCACGCCGCTGGTCCGCCCCCTCCCCCCCTCTCCCGACTCCGGAGGGCCCACAGCGGGGAGACAACACCCGACGGCCCCTGGAAACTCAATCACTTCGTCTCTCAAAAAACCTCAAGCCATTTTTTTTCTTCTTCTTTACCCCTAACTTCGGCATTATACACGGGTGGAGTCTCTCCCTTTCCCTTCTTGGAAAGCAGCGCACTGCTAAGCCAAAGAAGAAAAAAAAGGGAAAACAAAAAACTCAACTCAGGGTCCATTTTCCACCCCCAACTGAAGAATCTTTTGCCTGGAAGCAGAGGAGAATATTCCTGCTAACTGACAACATCTCGGCACATTTCTTATTCCAGTTATCCATTTTCCAAGGGGGCCAGGCCGAGACCCCCTGGAGGTATCAGGATGGAAGACGTGTGCTGGAAGGGGTCAAGAAGCCCCCTCCCTCTCCCCCTACCCCACCAAGACCCACTACAGTAAGCACCTCACACAATATTGATACCCGCCAGAAATCAGGGATAATATATTGAGTGCGAGATGCCGCCGGCAGGAGCACGGAGGCGGAGGCGTCCCGAGGCCCTGGGAGAGGTTGAGGCAGGTGGGCCAAGCCCAGGAGGACCCGCTGGTAATGGGGCGTGTGGTGTCGCCTTCAAATATCGATAATGGCGGCGCCGTCGACGCTGTATGTAAACAGGCGGGTAATTGGCCAAGCGTGAGAGCCGGTTACCGCTAATCCCCTTGGAGGACTGCATGCTACCTGGCGCGGCGCCCCGCTAACACCTGGCTCCTCCGTCCCAGGGACCAGGGACCAGGATATGCTTACTCCCTCAATTTAACGCTTTCTGTCTTCTCCCTGCACACTCATACCTATTAATCTGTCTTCTAACCAATGTATTGCTAGACTGCCTCACTCCTCAAATACTCTTTCTTGCTTCACTACATCTCTCGTATTCCCAATCATATCATAAAAAACAAGAAAGGCGTATGACTTCCACACCTCCTTTGCTTTACATAAATGACGAAAAATATATAAAAATTAGATCTACCTTTTATGGAAAACTGTTCTTCTGGTTTATATATATATATATATATATATATATATATATATATATATATATATATAGTCTCGGCCACAATCCGACCTCATATGGACCTTCCTAAGTGCTCCGCAGTTCTTAAGGTAACAATATTTCCTTTACGACCACTTTTCCAGTCGTCTCTTTCACGACCACTCTCCCAGTAGTCTAGTGTATACGTCCACTATTCCAGTCGTCGAATGCACGACCATTTCTCCAAATCGTCTCGAACACGACCACTTTCTTAAGTCGTCTTGTACACTGACCTTTATTTGTCACTGTCGTGTGGCGCAACGACCACTTTGCCACGACAACACAAGAACCCTCCGTTTCCAGTTAAATTTCACCTTCACCTCTTCACTCTCTCATTCAAACTTCATTTTCTGTTTCCAGCTGCACCTCGCGTAGCGTTCTCATCGATTTCGTTAAGACTCTCTCCCTCCCACAATTAATCATCGTCCCTTCAATAACTCTGGACCCTTGCGTTACCCATAGCCTAAACCCTATGTACGCACGCGCGATAATTTCCCCCCTCCTCCCCCTATCTCATTTCCATCTTGATCGTGGAGGTTCCTAGGACCACTTTCCATCCAACAGACCCTTGCATCAGGGTCTCTGGAGGTTCTTACCATCCGTGACATCATCGTCATGCACGCTTCCTTTCTGTCCTCAAGCACTTCGCCAATAACTAACTTACCAAGTTATCAGTAATTTTCGTCTACCGTTACTCCTAAACACACGTCTCCTTTCCTCTTACTTTACATCCACTGCCTTCTCTATACCCTAAACAGACTTTCTGTTCCCCCCTCTCTCTTTCTCATTCTCTCTCCCTCTTATTCATCACTGTTGTCTGTAACCTGCAGCTCCTACCTCCCATGTTTAGCTCTTTCCCCCCCACACAGCCAATTTTCACACACACACACATTGCATAACACTCACTCTTTTCCAGCATCCAATTCTTAAATTTCCACATAACTCTGGGGGTAGGCACCTCGACCGATGCATTTCTTAGGGCACAGCCGCACAAAAAGTAAACCTATTTTTCTCCAGTTCTGTCGACGAGAAGCACATTTCTACCACCCGCGTAATTCCTCCTCAATTTCCGGTTTTAAGTTTCCTATCTTCTTGACATCATCCTTCTTCTTCTTCTTCTCATTCACATTCCTCGGCTCTGACCGAATCAAAGAGTAAAAGTACACATAAACCTACACATTGCCAGAATACGATCCGATGACCACTCCTGCAGTCTTTGATCTCAGGAGCCCCAAGCTCACATTACCTGCAAGTAACCAAGCCCTCGTGCGATTCATCGTTTTCATCGACCTGTCACCATCTCTTGTAGGATCATCTCTCACCTTTAGTTTACATTCGTGCAAGTACGCCAGCCCTTTCGACAGCTCATCATTCATCGGTGATCTCATCATCTTCATCCAGCCGATCCATGGCCTCTCTCAATTCTCTTCCCACCAACACATCAAGGAATCTGACTCACGGGAACTGTTATGGCTAGCCACATTAACCAAATCTCTTCCTTAAAGACTACGCATTCATGAGAACGGCACATTGTGATCTTTCCCATTGTTCTACGAATATAACGAAAACCGAAAACAACGGAAAACATCACAAGTGATAAAAAATTTACACTCATTTGGTTCTGCCTTTTCATAATTCATATTCCATGACGAGGGATGATGAACAGCTGGGATTGCCAGTAGGCCGACCGACTGCCTTGCCCAGGATTCCAATCTATAGCGCGCTGTTCCCTTGCTTCGTAACGCTAACCAATACAGCACGGAGGTGTCAATGTGTGTGTGTGTGTGTGTGTAAAAACTCAGTAAATGCCTTCTGAATACATTCTGCCGACGTGCCAAATACCAAGAAGGGAGAAAGAATACGCTGGACCTTTGTAGAATAAGGTCAGAGGTCAAGTCGCACGGTCACACATATAAATGCACTGAACACGCAAAAGTCTTCAGTGTACGACGATGAATTATACAGATTACCTTCCACAAGTGTCTCTGTTTTCGAAGGGCATTTAATTCAAAAAACCGGATGACAGACTTGGATGAAATCCTGAAGACAGGTCAAGCACTCCTCCCGGAAGAATATCATGGTTTTGGCGAGTGTAGGTCAAAGGTCAAGTTCACAGGAGGGTAAGAGAGTTATACACACACTAAACACGGAAGTCTTAATTGCACAACAGACTTCAATGCCTTTTTCTCCTTTCTGATTGAGCTTTTGAAGATTTTTAACACAATTAAAAAGCACGAAAAATGTACAATAGGTATTTCATTCAAACTTTCTTAAGATGATTATATATATTTTCTTTATATATAATCCTTAATCCTGAACATCAGAAGAACAAATCACTCACATCATCACACACATACCGTCAGTTTACAATGGATGCACAGCACCTGATGGTGGAAGGCTTTGTCCAACCGTCTAACGCACCAGAGAGGCCTGACTTGCAAGGCTTGAGCCACCTGTAGCTGGAGGCATCTGATGTTCTGTTATGGTCTGCTAATTGTGCCTTGTGTAGAAAACGTACACTGTACTGGGTTAAAGTGAAGCTGACCCCATACTGAGTCAAGCACCGACGGAAGCTTTTGTGTTTCCTCCAAAGAAAACTGTGTGACACGATGCAATTGTACCCTCTATCATGGCCATGTCAACTGAAAAGTAACATGAGGAATATTAACGAAGATAAATAAAACGGGGATCAATTTCATCTGAAGTAAATGGAGATCAGACTTTTAAGAATGTTAAAGTTATAGGGAGGTGGAAAGACGAAAAAAAGAAAATTCCACGGCTATACGATGAATGGTGGTGATATCATAACGGCCAATCCTCATGTGGTTAGTCTACAAAGGAAACTATGGGAAGCAGCGTCCAATCGCGTGCCGTGAGTCTAGTGCCACCAGAAGCCCCCCGCGAAGGGTCAACGTAATCCCATATTTAAGCCTTTGGGAAAGGTCAAAGTGATTTATTCAAGCACCTGGGAAAGGTCAAACTGACTTCGTGTTCAAGCACCTGAGAAAGGTCAAAATGACTTCAAGCACCTGGGAAAAGTCAAGGTGACCTCATATCAAATTATCTGTGAAAGGTCAAGGTGACCTCATATTCACGCATCAGGGAAGGTTTAAAACGACCCCTTTCTTCAGGCACTAAAGAAGGGTCAAAGTGACTCCCGCACTGAAGAACCTGAGAATGGTTAGAGTGACCAACCACAAGAAAGTGAGAAAGGTCAAGGTGATCCCATACTGGAATACGCGAGAAAGTTCAGGGAGGATCCATATCCAAGAACATGGAAGGGTTAAGGTGACCCCCTTCTCCAAGCACCTGGGAAAGATCAAGGTGACCCCATCACAGAGGACGTAAGAAAGATCAAGGTGACACCATATTCGAGCACCATGGATAAACACAACTGCCAGTGCTGGTCCAGTAAATCCCTTTCGTCCAAGATTAACCCATACTGTGGTTAGTTACCAACTTGTACCCTGTAATCTCTGACTCTTCAGGAATCAAATCCCATCGTAAAGTAATCTCCAATACCCAAGCACTCAACCCTTCTCCAACTGGTAGACCTTAACCACCTGGGTATCCACCTCCTAGCCTACTAGTAATATCGAACATCAAAAAAAAAGTCTGCATCATTTTAACTAGTAACCTGTACGTCCTACAATTAATCTCCAAAACCTGGGCCATTTACATCCCCTCCAAAAGGAATCCCTTAACGCAAATACACTTTGGTATCCCTCTAAGTAGTGTCTCCAACAACTAGGCCAACTGACGCCACAAAGTAACCTCCAGCACTCTTTAAACCATTCTCCTACTACGACTCTCCAGCACTCCTGTTCTCCTGCCACAGGTGTCCAGCGCTCCACACATTTAACTGTCTTACAGTCGCGTGTCTTCAGCGGCCGAGACAACTGCTTCCATCCCCCAGCCGGGGGCTTCCACCACCCAGAACATACGACACTCTCCCAGTTGTGCTATAAACTCGCAACCAGACCACTGGCACTCATTTCCTTGTCACCCAATAGTAACCTCCTCCTCCTCCTCCTCCTTTGGCCGTCTACCAATGGCACCTGGACCTCTCACTACTTTATACAGCGGCACTTGGAACATTCAACTTCCTCCTGCCCACTTTAGAAACTGACACTCCAGCCGCTGGGAAACCACCCCACTCCCTCATCCCACACACCCCATCGTCTTACAAACTACCTCCCGTCGGCACCGACAAGAGCAGCGAGCGTAAGTAGTACGAGACCATCCCGACAACGTCAGCTCGGCTGCGCTAGCCCTCCCCAATAATACGGCAAGTCGTGTCATCCCTTCCCTTCAGGATGATCCCCAATACCGTGTCCTGCCTCTCCTCCACATCCTGCCGACCTCCTCCCCCCCCCCCTCCCCCTTCGCCTTCTGCCGACATAAACCCTCTTCGCAGTGTCGGTCATATCTTAAACGGGGGGCCTTACTTGACTACAACAGTGGCAGCCATTAAGTAATGTATGCGCGTCGCTACAACCCTATCTTACACTCGACAATCCCTATCGTCCATCTGGGGCCCCCTTGAGTCAGCTGAAGATTACCCCCTCCCCCCCTCCTTCCTCCTTGAACCTCCCCTCTCCTCTCTCCTCCCCCTATTCCCGCCTGGCGTACTCCCCTCCACTACGAAGACCATCAATTATGCAGCAGACGAGGAAGGCCGAGTAAGTGAGTTTCCGTGTCGCCCCTGACAATTACCCGTAAATGAAAAGGTAAACAAGTAGTCTCAGGTGGGCGTTCCCCCGAAGACGCTGCTGGAGCCTTCCATGGCAGCTGCTGGAGAGAGGACCACCTTCCATGGCGGTTGCTGGAGCGAGACCCACATTCCACGGCGGCTCCTGGAAGCGAGGGCCACCTTTCTCGGCAGCTACTGGAACGAGGCCTACCTTACAAGGCGCCTGCTGGAGCAAGATCCACCTTCCATGGTGGCAGCTGGGGCGCGGATAGAATAAAAAGGCGGCCGGAGGATTAAAAGGATCCAAGAAGTAGACCGTGTGATACTGTCACCATCCATTAAAAAACTGGATCCTCTTGTATCTTCACCATCCATCCAGGAACTGTTACCTTCACCATCCAAAGAGGAATTGGACCCTCTGGTATTGCCACCATCAACCCAGGAACTGGACCCTCTGGTGCCAGTCAACATCTACTCAAGAACTGTGCCACCTTTTACCGTCAGCATCCAAGCACTGTCGCCGTGTGGGTCACGTTAAAAGCAAACCCACTTTCAAAACCTCCAACCTTAAGTGACAGACACACTGATGGTTATGAGGGTCTTCTGGGTCTCCGTCCGTATGCCAGCGTCACAATGAGAGGTCATAACCTAACATGCAGTACTGCCAGAAGCCTGCTACACACTGTCTCTGACTGTTTCACTTTGTATCACTGCCTATCTTCAGTGGGATCCTGTGGGATCTGTCGCTTCTGGGGCCTGTGACAAAATAAACAGAAATATTCTCAAACACAAATATTGAAATACTGCGCATCCACAGGTAAGTTATGCAAACTGCTGCAGATTATCAGCCTATAAACTATACTTGAAATAAGTGTACTCCGAGATAGTCGCTTGCGTGTTGCTGGTCTCTTGAGTCGGGATGACGTATCCTCCAGGGCAAACAGCAATACCTAACAACCTCCAGGAGTAAAACTTATCACTGCTATCACTCCTCATGCCAGGGGGGATGCGACCGTGTGTGATCCTCCAGTGCGGAGTTCCCAAAGGGGATCAAGGAAGTGGTGGAATCATCGGTGACGCCACGACAAAGAATTAAGAGTGGAAGCAGAAAATGGTGATGACCTATACTGTGGTCAGTCGTGATACAAAACTTCGAACCCGGATAAAGAGTTGAGAGACAAAAGGCTAACGCCAGAATACATACTGTGCCTTCACCAGCGGCAGACGACGAACACGGGTATCCATCCCCTTGCGTCTCCTGGGGTGCCAAAGAGGTGCAAATACGACACGTGTTTGCAAAACTGCACAGAATCCTTCACTCTCGCCAGCGACCCGGGCTGAGTCCCTCAACAACACCCAACTACGGCAGTAAGTCCTGCGCCAGGTCAGAGGCCAAGCCATCATGCCTCTTAGTCGTACCATCGTGCTCAAGGATCGTGGGTGGCGTCGTGCTCAGAGATCGAACCATCGTACTCAAAGGTCGTAGAGTCGTGCTCAAGGACCGTGGTGCAGCGGTTAGCGTACCTGACCGTGACGCATTCACGGGCCGCCCAGGTTCGAGCGCATAGGTTCGAATCC
>JAYMFT010102030.1:0-27918 GCA_038088735.1 Panulirus argus
TGTATATATGTATATGTTGGTATGTTTATGTATGTATTGTGCATATATGTGCATGTATGTATATATGTGTGTATGTGGGGGGATGGGTCTTTCTTCGTCTGTTCCTGGCGCTACCTCGCTGACGCGGGAAACAGCGATCAAGTACTATGAACAAATAAATATAAATAAATGTATATATAAACTCCTACGAACACTCTAGCCAAAAATACAACCATCAAAGAGCCTATATAAATTCATACTCTGAAAACTGAAAGGCGTATAGAATGAAGTAATTCATGCAAGTAAAGGCTACACTAGTGCCCCTCGATCGCCCCAAGTCTCCTAACACCAAACACTGTAGTCAGCTCGTGTCCGTGCCACGGACCCTCTAGGCTCACAGGTCTTCCCTTACTGGTTATATTTCGGTGTTGTGTTCACAAGTACTTCGTTCAAAACCGAACTTGGACGAGGCGGATATATAGTGAAAGACAGCACAGTTGCCCCAACACAAGATCCAAACTCAGCTACGGAACACAGTTGCCCCATCACTTTAACCCTCTACCTCAAGTTCACGTGGCAACCCTAAGGGAGAGTGCGCGCGAGGCGTGGACGGTTTCTGTCTGCTGTCCTGCACTCTTTGGCTGCCACTCTCGTTGGAAAAACTGAACAATAGTAACAGAGACATTAGCCAGTATGACATCAGCTCTGTAGTGACGTAATCTATTTTCTTGTGCATAGGCAAACTACCACAAGTATGTCCAAACAACCACTTATAATGGGATCGATGCCATCCACTACAACAGAGCTGACCCGTTCCACATTAAAAAAAAAATTCTTGTGATATAGCAAATCTTCTTGGTAAATTTGTTCTATATGATCTATGATTCCATTAGCGTAGCTCACATCACTCTCTCTATACACGAATTCCTAAAACCACTCTCCAGCAACGTGACACAATATATACAAGTCATGACATTCTCGTGACCCTCTCTCCACATTACAAGCACACTCCCTGGCAAGCCCATATCTAGGTCCTTCAGTCGTTTCATACCTTCTGTCACGAATTCCTTTAAGAATGCAGACTCTTTCTTATCCTTCTGTATTTACCCTCTAAGTTCCATGATACCAATGTCTATTTGCAACTTCTCTTGTTCCTGCACCACGAGTCTCTTTGCCTCCTAAGCCATCAGATGCATCATTCTCAACACCCTCTTCACTTGCAGGGAACTTCCATCATTATATCCAGACCTGCTTTATCTCATTTTGATTCCCCTCTGTGTCTCATTTTCAAATCTTTCAGAACCTTGTTCATTTATTGTTATGTAATGAGTAGGTCTGTTCATCGTTTTGCACATCCGATTATCTACATCCTTGTTGTCCGGTTAAAGGGCTGACGTCTTGTCGTATGCAATACCAAATTCTCTGTCTTTTGACCTGTGCAACAAACTATGAAACAAGCAGACAAAACTTGAATAAACCATCGTATTAGTCCAGCCCTTTTCCTCCCTTCGTGCAGATCGCTACTTTTCTCTAAAGCTCTTGTCGAAGATACATAAACCAATTTAGATATCTCGTGGTTCAGTAACCTCCTGGGCCGCTGATAACCAGTTCTTTATGCTTAGAATATCTCTTCTACTTCCACTCTCCCTCATTCTTTAACGCTCTCTCGTGCTTTGATCGGCCTTTGCATCTTTCCCCCTGAGATATGAATCACAGCTTTGGGAAAAGCCTCTGATCGTCTGACTGGTTCCAAGTGAACGTAGATCTGTCCATAAAAATCTCAGCACAATTTCAGTTCTCTTGTAACAGTTTCTTAATCTAATCTAATGCTTTATAAACTCTCATACAATATCCTATACATCTTGGTTTCTGCCTAACTAAACAACAGATATGCTTAGTAAAGCTGATACTGTCGGCTCTGGCATCACCGTGAAAACTTGTTCCACAAACATTTGATAACGTGCATTATTTGCTGCCTATTGTCATAAGATCATTCCATCTTGCATATTTAGAACGCCATATCCACTCCAAGAAATTCCCCTCTTTCATCTACATCAGAACGCCATCTCGACTCTAGGAAGTTCCTCTTTCATCTACATCAATTCTACTTTCATTCTGCAATCTTAAGGATAAGCATATGTAACCATAGCGTCCCAAGTCACCTTAACTCATTATGTCCTACGCTTCTAGGAAAAGAATTCTTAATCCTCTTTCGCTCTAACTCACCCTCCTCTCCCTGCGTCCTCATCATTTCTTAGTACTTTCCATTTGGGAGAAATTTTATTACGTGTTTTGCTTTCCTTATGTGCCAGCTGATCCATCACCTCATCTTCCCATTCAGTTTTCCCCGTATATTTCAGTCACTAATTATTCATTTATTTATCTGCCTCTGACTGAAGTGTGAAAGGATGTCAAGTTCCCTTCCCTTGCCCTCTGACGCTCTCTTCCTCGTCTTTCCCCGTCGTTATCGTTACCTTACTGGTTTTCATTTCCCTACCTTTACCTTCTTCTCTCTTACTCTTCCTTCACAGGTTCTCTCTCTCTCTTTCTCTCTCTCTCTCTCTCTCTCTCTCTCTCGCTCTCCCTTCATCTCCTTTCACTGTCTCTCCGACTCCCTCGTCGCCGCCTCACTTCTCCCTTCACTCCGCCTCGTTTGCTTTCCACTGACCAATTTTTCCCTTTACTGGCCGCTCCTGCCTCGGGGCCAATCCCTCCGCCGCCTCTGCTGCTCACTCTCCCGCAACGTCATGGACAGCGTTACACAAACATTTTTGTCTTGTTTCTCCTTCAGCATCAATTTGACCAAGTCTTGTTGAACCCCCCCCCCCCTCCTCCTCCTCCTCCCCAAGGTCGCCGTCGCGTCGTGCTCCACACCGCCCCAGTCACTTGATCTCTGGCTCTGACTGGCCTTGCTAACAAATATCAGATTCCCAGCGGGAGGAGGGGCGCGGGGGGGGGCTTTGCTCTATCTCTGTGAGTCATCTGTATCATACCGTCATTAGTGAGGCAGTCAATGAGAGGAAGTGGCCCAGGGACGAGTCACGTCACATTTATTTTGCACATTCGCTGCAAATGAGAGGAATTTTTCCTCTGAATTGCCTGCAGTAAAAGGCCAATTGTGGGCTTGACGTTTCTCGTTATTTTAGATATTTTGTTCCTGGAAATATTCACCACTGAATAGATATGTTAGTTCACCTATGAGCGAGGTTAGCTATGAGCGGGTGGTGTGTGTGACCGCCACTAACTGGTTGATGATGGTGAAGTTAACTGTCAGTTACTGATTGATGGCAAATAAACAATACGACAATATCTGGTTGACGTTATAAGAAACACGACACTGACTGGTTAATGGGTTAGGTAGTTCGGCACTAATCTATTGATGCTATAGACACCGTGGTACTGACTGATTGATGGTTTAAGCTGCATAGCAAAGACTGGTTGATGGCATAAGAAGCACCATGATGACTGGTTGATGGTTGAAGTAGCACAGCACTGATTTGTTGATGGCACTGGTAGCGCCATACTTATTTGTTGATGGCACAGGCAATGCGGCACTGATTTGTTGATGGCATAAGTAGCGCAGCACAAAATCATGAACGGCATTTAAAGCGTTACACTTACTGACTGATTGCATAGATAACGAGTCACTGACTGATTGATGATTTAAGTAAGACGGCGCCATCTGGTTGGCGGTCACGGAAAACAGTAACTGACCATTTGATGTGCTGGCAACTTAACATGGTATTGACTGGATGAGGGCATATTTAGCGCAGCAGAACTATTTCGTTGACGGTATGAAGTGTATGGCACTGACTGGTTCTGAGGGTTGACTTAAGGCGACTTGCGGACCGGATCAGACTCTTGAAAGGATTCAATCCAATCTACAAGCTTGAGGTCCGAGGTCGAAACTTAGCCGAAACAGAGACCATGACAGACATTAAGGATGTGGAGTGATGTAAGGGTGAGGAAGGTGAGACTGTTTTCTGTTAATAGTCTATCCACCTCCACACTCTGGGCTCCAGTCTCTCTTTAAGATTTATCGTCCAACCTAATTCAGATCAAAATGTTTTAAAACATTCCTATATGATAATGATTTATCATTCACTTTATGCGCCAGGATAGATAGATTAATTACAAAAAAAGATATATGTTATATTTGTGTGAAGCAATACTGATAACTGTATATACGCAAGAAACTTTGATGTGATGATATTATACATTTGAGATTTTACACGTGAGAGTATTTTGTTTTAGGATGATTATACTTATGATTTGAAACACGTCTTTAGTATAAATACACAAGGCCCGCTATGCGAAGATTTTCCGGTTTGCTTCCGTATGGAAGCGCTTGCCCATTTCTGGACTGGTTGGACTGGTTTGTAGTATAAATGACCATCCCCAGAAAGCCTTCCAGCGGTGACAACGGCTCTGGGAGCGCTGTATGGCTGCCAAAGGGGACTAATTTGAAGGGGATGGTGCCCAGCCTTGAATCAAGTGAGCACTTTCTTGTACATAGGCCTAGTCTCGGGACGTTTTGATAGGCCTTCGTACATTGGTTGATGGCATACATAACACAGCACTGAAAAGTTGATGATATAGACGTCACGACGCTGGCATGGCTGATGGTAAATGTAACATAGCACTAACTGATTGATTGATGGTTATATACCAGGGAGTGATGCAAACGCTCGTGGCCGTGTACCTGATTGGCTGATAACTTACAGCGTAGCGGCTGACTGACTGGCTGAGGACGGGTAGGAGAACTGCATCGGTTGGTAGTTAAGCAGCTGAGGCGCCGAGACTTCTCTATATTTAGACATACCCAAACCTGCTTTAAGGTCCCTATATAAAGCATCTGTACGATGTCCTTGTAGGGGAAACTTCTGTGAGCTGAGAGAATCTTAAGGTTTTTCTGAACTTACACTCAGTCCATAAAACGACATTTAGAAAAGCTGCTGTCTGAACGGTTCATATAAAGTTTGGATACTAGTTCGTTTGAAGCATGTAAGGGTCACAAAGAATGTTTCTTCCGCACTTGGGGTACAGCATAATACTAAACAAACAGCATCAAAATAAACCTGAAACCGCAGCTTTTAGAGCTGCTGTGAGACTCCAGGCCTCGGCAGTCAGTTCACAAATTGACGTTTTACCTTAAGACACTTTTTATACGCCAAACTGAAACAGTATTCATAATGTTTTGTAGTTTTTTCTCTTGTAGATTTTTCAGAAATGTTACAGGGTCATATATCCCTTGATAATCTATAACATGTACTTGTCTTTAACAAAGTGCAGAATTGTTATTCTTCATTACTATAGCTTCTCTGCTAAGCAATTAACTTTTAGCTTATTTTTCATATTTCTTTAAGGTGGCATATTTAGTTCCTGTTATCTTCCATGCCCTTGCCTGTTGTTTGCGACCTCATTCTGCCTGTCTTATCCCTATAGTGTAGTAAAATGACCTTTCGAACCTTAAAAATATTCTTAGATCTCATTATATGTTCAATGTCCTTTTATATGCATATGGTTTTCTGTTATGTGTGGAATATTATCTAGCTGGTTAAATGGGGATAACTTGTTTACCATACAGCATGCTATGTAATATAAAGTAGATTATGTAACATATATATTGTACAGTTACCTATCAAATCACATATATGCCGTGTGTTACCCATTAAATAAGACATATACTGTGCTGTTTCCCATTAAATCACACATGTACTATGTGTTATCCATTGAATAACACATATGCTGTGCTGTTACCTTTTCAATCGTTGCTGAAAATATAAACCTTAAGTTACGTGTCACTTAACAATCACCTGTTTTATTTGTCTTCATGTGGAACGTGCTCAGCTAGACTATAACGTGTAGACGTTCCAAGTATGGCTTCTGAATCTGACGATGAGCCGCCCCAGAAAGAGAAGCAAAACTTCAACTGAAAAGATCATATATATCTCTGTTGTACCGATGTTTAACTAGGCCCTGTGTGTCATACCTGATGTCGCCAAATTAAACTCTATTTTGACGATGTAACAAAACAAATGTTAGAGTACTGTTAACAAATCCTTGGTGGTTTCTTCACATTTCGCTGTCACAGAAGCGCAGAGGACCTCTTTAACGTAAGCTGGCGTGATGATGCGCAGCGTAGTACGCATGCATGCACAGACACTTCAAGTACTAGACTTACTAGATTAGTTAAAAGTGAAAAGAGTAGCTGACTGGAGGAACAGCTGTCCATTTGTGGAGAGACTCACCACCCTAAACATATAACAACGAGGTCGTTGGCGGAGTTTGCAAAATTTATTGGTGTAGAGTTAAACAAGCAGATTATATCCATAAGAATCCTGCAGACTACAGAAGAGGGAAACGATATCCAAACGACAGTACAGTTGCAAGGAGTAACTAATGGCTTTTCTGTTACCGCAGGAATTCTTCAGGTTTGTTTAGTGTTCACGATTATGTCTCCTCTACGGGTCTTCTCTCATCCATGCTATCTTAACTTCACTTGCCACATAGACAGACTTGAGCAGTAAATGATCATTTTTCCAACCGATGTATCATATATGATATTCACAATATCCATGATTGCACGTGTGAAGAAAATTTCTATCTTGATGGTGTATCAGTCCGTCTCATCCTGATATGTGGGTATAGATACATTTCTTGTATATGCTCTAAAGTCTTGTATCTCTAGGACTCCCTGTCGACATGAAAATCCCTCATTCTCAGTACCTAACCATCTCTAAAAAGTGAGTGTTTCACTGCTTTGTGTATGATCCTAAGTGTTCCTTCATCGTCATCATTGTATGTTCATTCTCAATCGTTATGATTCTCTAGATCATATAATATCAACACTTTGCATTTCCCTCTTACATTTACTCTTCCCATTGGGTGCTGTCTGAATGGGTTATGTTCCACTATTGCCTAAAGGTGATGACTATCTTATCCTCCCCTTCTCTTCGCTTCTCATCTCCTTATTGTCACGTATCCCACTGTGAAAGAACAGGTGAGATCTTGTCTCTTGCCAAGCTTTGTTTCTATATCTCCAATAACATCAGGCGCACGCTTTCCCTTATGTGATCCTTAAATTCCAGCTCTTTACCATTTATCAATAATCCACCAGTATTTATATAGGCTACTTCCAGTCTGACTTCGCCTAACATCCTTCACCTCTCTGCGGTTCTGGCGGGGATGTTCCGTCCTCTCTTCTCAGTGTCTCCCGCTTTTTGTCATTTGACTGAAATCTTTGCTTTTCTACCTCTCTTCTCGTTCTATCATGTTTGATGAATAGATGAAAACCTCACCGAATTCCACCTTGTTTATAAGTTTCCTTTTTTGCCTAGATACCTACTGGCAAGACAACTCCGGAGCAAACGTAATCATAATTAGAGGTCCTCTCGTGTAACGATTATAACCACCAATTATTCTTTCTGTTGCCTCAGAAATTGCGTTTGGTAATCCTACAGCCTGCAATAATCTTTTGAGAAACATTTTTTTCTTTCTTTCCTCTCTCCCCATTACCTGATGCATAAACACCATCCTCCTAACTTAAAATGATTAAAGATTTACAACAGTCAACCTCCTAGTTTGCTAATCTCACTATCTTTGGTGACACCCAATTCATGGTTGAGTCTAAAAGCTTGATTCGTCAACCTCAGAGCTTCTGGCTTTCTGTAAAATCTCCTTTTTTTTTGGTAACAAGCACCGATCCTGCAAGCTCTACACTTTAACCCTAACGGTCCATATAATTCAGTCTACGGCTTCAGTAAATCTTCTGGGCACCAATCTACACAGCCCCCTGGTCCCTAACCCAGCACGTCAATCGCCATGTTACGTGTTCGTTGAGTAGCCCTAGAGACCGCATCTTCTGTCCTTGCCAATAATTCTAGATATTTTCGTTCTTGTGTTATGGTCAGTTTCCTCTGGGAAATCTAGATTAACTCCCTCTGACCTATTTTGTACTTCATGATCGTTTTCGTTTCTTTCCTTTGATATATACCATCTGCTTTCCCCTCACCTGATGCGAGTCTGGGTTCATGCTCTTTTCCGGTAATCATTAATTCTTCAAGTTTTCCTAACACCTCGTGAAACTCTTCATGAGCCTTCAATTGTTTTTATTCTTAGCTTCTTTATATCCTCCTCAGGTTGCGCTAACTTTTGATCCCGCTCCTTAATAATTCCCCCATGACGTTTCCAGACTTTTGTTCTCAGGTGATTCATCTTACATTCTCCAACTTATCTTTTTATTTTGGATCAAATCACAACTCTCTGGTCCTGATGCGTTCTCTAAACTGAATCCATGCCAGATAACAGTCAGAACTTAAAAAAGACTTTACTACTTGACTTCTTTTTCGTGTTTGTTGATTGGTCGTCCCAGCCATCCTGACATGACAATGATAATTAGAATAAGAAAGATGACAGTAATAATGATAATAATATCTACAACTGCTACTACTGCCTCCACTACTAATGCTAATAATAACATTGATAATGATGATAATGATAAAAATGGTAATGATAATGATAATGATAATAATATGTAGCAGTATTTTACTCACCGATCTCCACAAAAGAAGGAAATACTTCCCAGTACGAAAGTCAACTGACTGTGCTGGTCAATGTAGATAAAAATAAATGTAATTAACTCCCGTTAGTCCTAAGGGCAGTCTAGGGCTGGATCGAGGTGTTTTTCGACCAGGGGTAATGGATGCCTGAACCTTAATTATCCCTTAAAAGACGCGTCTCCAAAAGTGTCACAAACCCTTGATACGTACCAGTTACTTCAGGGGTCTACTTCGTACCTCCCCAACTCCTTCACTGACCTCCTTGATGAGCTAATACTCTCAGAAAACAACTTAGAATAATGACAGCTTTCAGCACCACGTTGTTGCTGAGACTGCCGATTTCTGTTCTCTAATAATGATACTGATAGTAATAATAATAATAAATGATAAAAAGAGACAGAATGGTAATAATAATGAATGATGAAAATAGAAATAATGGTAATAATGATAGTAATGATAATATTTGTAATAATGATAGTAACAATTATAGTTTTAACTATCAAAATGATTATGATAATGATGATAATAATGATAATGAATATAATAACACTTATGATAATTGCTCCTCCTGCCGCAACGTGGTAGCTCCAGGAACAAACAAATGACAGTATTGTTTGTACAAATGTACACTCCACCTGTCGTGTATAAAGTACTGGTTCATCGTCCTGACGGCATCTCGCTGTTCATATACCCTATCGATGCAGTTCACTTTATCCTGTGCACGCCTCGCACCCTCCTGAACGTTTATTCTCCTATATCCAAAGGCCTCATCCACATCTCTCTTCCATCTCCTTCACGCTCTCGCCTTCTCCTTTGGTGCCTCGACTTCTGACACGTATATCTCCTTAGTCAACATTGCTTCTCTCATCCTATCCGCAAGTCCAAACCGTATCAGTACACCATGATCAGCTCTTTCATTCAAGCTGTACTTACGAGTATAATTCACTTTTACACTGTCATTCCATACCTGATGAATCCACATGTTGTCCTCAGGCATTCCATGTTCAACAAGACAATGCTTTTCCTTTCTTTTGCATTCACAGCCCAAGACTCAAACGTACATCACTCTTGGGACTGCAGTACCATCAAACACCCATCTTTGCGCTAAAAGGCACTGATCTCTCTCTCTCTCTCTCTCTCTCTCTCCCCACGCTCCTCAACAGGGCCTTAGCCTCATTGCCTACCCAGTGACTCGCTTCTGCCAACAAAGGATCCATCTACTCCCATGTCCAATTCTAGTTACCTAAGGCACTCCACTTTATGCAGGTCCTCTTTATGAAGATTCCCACTTAAACCACCCTTTATCGCCCCCGAATTACACCTCGGTACCTTACTCTTAACTCCCTCCCTCCGCACAGTGTAACAAACTTAGACACCAGCCTCGGGAGTTTCTGTTTCAAGACTACCACCAGAATCTAGCCATCTGCAAACAGCACCTAACTCACTTCTTCAGTCCCCGCCTCATCCCAAACATAACCACACACACACCTTTTTTTACAGATAAAATCACCTTCCTTCATCCAGTAGGTTTCTGCCCACACCATATATTCATAGCACCTTCCACAAAGCACATCTATCAGTTCAGTCAAGAGCTTTCTCCAGGTCCTCAGATGCCACATACAAAGTCGCCTCTCTCTCCAAATATTTCTAACAAACATTCAAAGCATACGCCTGGTCCACATATCCTGTCACTCACTCCTGAAATTACATTACTCATCTCCAGTTTGATGCTCTCTACATACCACTACCCTCTCAATTACCAGTCTTTCATACAACTTAAGTATATTTAACAGATTGATACTTGTGTAATTTGAGCATACACATTATTGCCTCCCACCTTGGGCCATTACGTACGATGAAAATCCTAACTAGCCAGTTATCGTAAATATCATCCCCTCTCTTGAGAAAATCAATCCCGTCCACTCCAGCTATTTTGTCACAACCTTAACACAATACTCTTTTTCCACTAAAACATTTTCCATCACCCTCTCGCTTGTCACATCACTTCATCGTAAACACCCAAAATCTGCCACCCTAATACATTCAGCTGTCATTCAGAATACTCTCTCCATCCCATCATCACCCCTTCTTTGCCTTTTATCACTTAGTCATCTGCTCCCATTATTGATGTTCCAGTCTGTTCTCGTTTTCTCATTACACTTTTCATCTCCCTCCAAGCGAGTTTCATATTTTCTTTGAAGTCTGACGTTACTCACTCATTCCAGCTCTTATTGATGTTGCCCTTTAAGCCTCTGCACCTTCCTATTGACTACCTGCTGTTTTCTCTTGTACACCTTCCAGCGTCTTGTACTCCTTCCCTGCACTTACCGCCCATACACATCTCTCTTCCCTTTCACTGGCAACTTATTTTCCTCATCCTACCGCTCACTGCCCTTCTCATACGCCAGCACTCCACCTTCTGCATGCTACAAAGTTCGCCTGCATGCATAAGCACTGCTTAACTTAATACTTTACACTCTTCGCCCAAACCTGTTGCTTCATTTACTCTAACCATATATCATATTTCTCCTAGTCTCTCTTGGAATGTCTGCACACAAGGCTCTTTATGCAGCTCACCCATTTTCACCACCATCTTCCCATCCATGTCGTTTCCTCGTTTCCTAAAGCCACTACAACGTGTCACATTCGCATTTACCAAGATATGACCAGACAGCCCACCAGATGGCTCTCTCAGCACATTCACATTCATTTGCACGCCTGTCGATTAGTACATGATCCAATAGTACCAGGTAAACCCCAGCCCAAATGCACATTTTCTTAAATCAGATTTCTCTTCACCAGTCATTATTTAGCACAAAACCCCACAAACTTTTCACCCTTTTCATATACCCTCAAGTGCTAAATCACCCACACCTGTATCCAAATCTCCCATCACTTAAACTCTATCCTTTGCTTCAGAATGAATAAAGCACTCACTCAGTTCCCGAAATATTCGTCCTATTCTTCACTCCTTAGGCTTCTAGATATATAAGCACTGATAATCAGAATCGCCCACCTTTCATAATTCAGTTTCGTTCTCATCCACATCAGTCCAAACCTCACTTCCTTACAGTAATGTACTTTAACACATTTCTTCAACTCTTCCTTCAGCAAAACTATCACGCCTTCCTATGTTCTCACCTTAACACTAATTCCTGACTCTCTTCCTCGAATATCCCAAATCATTCTCAGCAACCTCCAACCCCATGAGCTTGGTTTCACTCTGAGCTAGAACATACAGGTTCCTCTCTCCAGACATATTATCTCTCATTTCCTCTCAATATGGTTACGTCCATCACATTCAGACACCCCAGCTTGAGCATTCGAGGAGGATCAGCACTCTTCGCTTAGTTCTTCCCGCTATTCTCATTTTTAGAATTACAGCACAAGGAGGGAAATGATTCCGGGCCCACAGTCCCGCTCCTAGTCACCGCCTCTTACGTCACTCGGGAGGTACGTGGGTAGTAGTTTTGTAAATCCTTTATTCCCAAGGACAAAAGAAACGTCACTTAGGATAAAAGAATCGTATTGCTAAATGCGAGATAAAAAAGGTTTGTATTTCTGGATTGATTTCTAGCATATCTACGTGTAAATGAATATAGCAATAATAAAAATAAAAGTATTACGCTTGGCCGATGATGATAATGATAATGATAATGATAATTATAGTGAAAAGGTTGATATTGGTAATAGTAATTGCAAGAGTAATAAAAGTGATAAAAGTATTAATGATGATGATGGTAATGATACCAATTATGATAATGATGATGATAATGATAATGATAATGTTTATCAAAATGGTAATGATAATGTGTGGTAAACATTGTGTGAATCAGGTACTTACTTTGGAAAATGTATGTGAGGCATGCTTAGAGAAAGATTTATATGTGGCATTTATGGATCTGGAAAAAAAAAACATATGATAGGGTTGATGGAGATGCTCTGTGGAATGTGATGCGAGTATAAGCTGTGGAAGGAAAGCTATAAGAAACAGTGAGGAGTTCTTAACAGTAGAGTAAGGCATGTGTGCGAGTAGGTAGAGAGGAGAGTGATTGGTTCATGGTGATGGGGTCTGCGGCAGGAATGGGGGAAAAGGAGGGGGTGGGGGGAATGTTGTCACCATGAATGTTTAATCTGTTTATGGATGTGGTGGTGAGGAAAGTAAATGCAAGGGTCATGGAGAGAGAAGGAGGTATGCAGTCTGTTAGGGGTTCGGATGCTGAGAAGTGAGTTAGTTATTGATTGTTGATGACACGGCGCTGATGGCAGATTCGAGTGACAAACTGCAGAAGCTGGTGTCTGAGTATGGGACAGTGTGTGGAAGGAGAAAGGTGCGGGTAAATGTTTATAAGAGCAAGGTTATTAGGTTTAGCTGTAAGAAGAGACAGGTTATTTAGAGTGTGAGATTGATTGGAAAGAACTTGGAGGGAGTGGAGTGGATATAGCACCGAATAGGACCTTGAGAGCTAACGTGAGCAATAGGGTAGGTAATACGGCAAAGTTCTTGGGCGCACTGAGGAATGTGAGGAAAGAGAGGTAACTAACTGTCTTAAAGGGCAGAGATGGATATGTTTGATGGTGTAGTTCTGGTGGTGTGGAATGGATGTGAGACGAAGTTTTTAGTCAGATATGTAAGGGATAGGATGAAAGTCTTGGAAAAATATTGTTTGAGGATTGAGGACAATATGATGGTGTGGCGAGGGTTAATAGATTAAGAAATGATAGGGTAAGAGAGAAGTGTGGTATTAAGAGGAGTACATACGAGAGAGCTGAAGAAAGCGTGCCAAAATGGTTTGGACATATGGAAAGGATGAGTAAGGAAAGCCTGACATAGAGGTTAACATGTCAGAAGTGGAGGGAACATGGAAAATGGGGAAAACAAAGAAGGTGGAAAAATGGAGCGAAAGATGCTTCGAAGCCTCGAGGCCTGAACTTGCAAGAGGGTGTGAGGCGAATCGGAGCGATGTGGATTACAGGGGACTACGTGCTGTCAGTGGACTGAAAAAGAACACATGAAGTTGTCGGGGATACCACGGAGAGGTCTGTGAGGCCTGATTGTTGATAACGGGCTCTGGTTTCGGTGCATTACACATGACAGCTATAGAGTGAATGTGACCGAATTAGATTTTTTCTGCACTACTTCGCTAGCGCGGAAAATGGCAAGCATGTATGAAAAACAATAATGATAGTTTTAACAAAAGTAATAATGGTGATAATGTTGATAATAATTATAATTTTGATGATAATAATGCTACTAATAATACTTATTATATTAATAATGAAAATAATATTAATGGTAATTAGGATGATAATGATAAAAGAACAACAGCAATGACAATGATGATGATGATAATGTTGATAGAAATAACTGGCTGGAAATATGGCAACCATAGCAGTAGTGAGCTATGATGTTTCGTCCGTTTCTTCAGAAATGGGACATTCGTTTGGACAGTGTTAGTTGTTGGCCACCGACCACAGTGGTCGATAGCCCATACTGAGACGTGCAGCAACAATGTTTCCGAGTCGGGGATGTGTACCTGCTTTGTATAGCTGTATGAGTGGCCCACCGTTGATAGTAATAAGAATGATGCTGTGGGAGAGGTTGTGTGGATCAGGTGTTTGCTTTGAAGAATGTGTGTGAGAAATATTTTGGAAAAATATAAGTAATTGTATGTGGCATTTGTGGATTCAGAGAAAGCATATGATAGGGTTGATAGTCATGCTTTGTGGTAAGCGTGACGAAAATATGGTGTGGGAGGAAAGCTATGAGAAACAGTGAGGAGTTTTTATTTAGACAGTAAGGCGAGTGTGGGAACAGGAAGAGAGGAAGGTGAGTGGTTCAAGTTGTAGGCGGGACTGCGGCATTTAATCTGTTTATGGATTTGATGGTGAGGGAGGTGAATTCAAGTGTCTTCGAGGGAAGAGCATGTATGCGGTGTGCGTGGAAAGTCAATCAGTTACTGTCTGACGATGATATGGCAATTTCGAGTGAGAAACTGCATGAGCTGAAATCTATGTTTGGGAGAGGGTGTGAAAGGATAAAGTTAAGAACAAATGTGAATAAATGCAAGATTGTTGGGTTTAGCAATGAAAAAGGAAAGGTTATTTGGAGAGTTATTTGGATGGAGAGAACTTGTAAGAAGTGGACTGTTTTGAGATACCTAGGAATGGATATGGCAGGGAATGGAACGAACCATGGTAGTTGGTTGGAGGGGCAACAGTCCGGGGAGCAATGAGGAGTGTGTGGAGAAGTCACTGTCTTTCAGGGCAAAAATAGGTATATTTGATGGCTTGGTCGTCTGGAGTGAATGAGTGAAGAGGGGAAATAAGAGGGATTATAAGTCAGTGGAGGGAACAAGGAAAAGGTCGGCACCAGGGAAGAAGTATAAGGCTGGATTGAAAGATGCTGTGAAGGTTCGGGGCCTGGACGTGCAACAGGATGCGAGGAGTGCAAGGAATAGGGCGAATTGGAGAGATGTGGTTTGAAGAGGACGACGTGCTGTCAGTGGGGTTAACCAATCGGTCATGGGAAACCACGGTCGGGGGGAAGCGGTCGGGGAAATCACGGAAAGGTCTGTGGAGAGCCGGGTGGTGGATACTGAGCTTTAGTTTCGGTGCATTATACATGGCAGCCAGAGAGCGGATGTAACCGAATTAGGCCATTTCTTCGTCTGCTTCCGCCTCTAACGAGGGATACGGCGAACATGTACGAAAAAGATGATAATGATGATAATACTACTACTAATGATAATATGATATAAAACGATGAGATGAGGCCGTGCATCGCCTTCCTGGTTTGTTGACTCATTAATATCTCGGACACACACTCTCTCTCTCAGGAGAGCCTGGTGTAAACTAACAACGTATGTGGCAAGAGTAATATATCATTTCGGCTTACCAAACTAGCGAGGGTGAACAATGATGGCCTCGATAGATCATGTGAAAGGAGGGAGATAGATAGATAGATAGATAGATAGTTAGATAGATGGATAGATAGATAGATAGATAGAGAGAGAGAGAGATTGTACTTAAGTATTCTCTCTCTCTCTCTCTCTCTCTCTCTCTCTCTCTCTCTCTCTCTCGCACCCACCCTCCCAACATGATCTATGGATGCCATCATTGTTTATCCTCACGAGTTTGGTAGGCCGAAATGATAAATTACTCCTGCCATACGCGTTGCATAGTTTATCCTAGGATCTCCTGGCCAACAATTCCCCTAGATTCTTCCCTCGCCTCTGCTTCTTCGAACAGTCCTCTCTCTCGAAGAAGTGAGCGGTAGATCTTCCTCAACCATTTGTCATACGTGGGAGCTATTGTGAAGAATGGTACTGGGATGATCTTGGAAGGTTAATGTGGGCAGCCTGCAGCGTGAACGGCTTTACGGGTGATGGATGCTGGTGTTTCCGGCAGGCTTACCTAAGCTAGAGATTCATCTCTGGGTCTTCACCAGAATCAGACCCCCGCGTCTCATGCGAGAGAGTAGCGAGTGGTTATATGATAGGCGAGGAGGCTAGGCAACGACTGAAACAAGCGGTGCTAGAAGCGTACGTACGTGGTGTTGACGTATGTGCGTTCTTAACGTCAGAGTTTTAGTGGCATAGAAGATTCACTAGCGCAAGTGCTGTTAAAGTTTACTAAATAGTCAGTGATAAACGTCTAATGCTGTAAAAGGTTTTGGTGATATTTGGAGGTTTGATGAAGCTGAAGGCTCAGTTATCTACGGTGGGGCATATTATACAAGAAGGCCAAAGTGGTGCAAGAGTTTGCTATGTTAAGAGCCCCGGTTTTGGTGGGATTGTTGCGTCGTGAAGTGACTCTGTTGGACGCGTTTGTTGCGTCTTGAGCTCCTCTCACAGGAGCTCTTGCTGCTTCGTGAGCTGACACAGCTGGACAAGATAGTTGCGTCATGAGTTCCCAAGACTGGAGGGGCTTGTTGCATCTTCAGCTGAGGTCAATGGGCGTCTGATGTGTCGTCAGCTGCTGTCTCTAAAGTGATTCATGCATCAGGAGTTATCCCTAGAGGGTTTGTTATGACAGAAGTTCCCTCTCCTGGGGGGCATTTTGCGTTGTAGAATGGCACCACTAGATGGCCTGGTTGTGTTTGAAACTCTCGTATTTGGAGGGCTTATTGCATCGTAAGTTGGTACCACTAGACAGGTTTACTGTGTCTGAAACAACAATCACGGGAGGATTTCTTTTGCCGTGGGTTGACGCCACTAGAAGGTTTACAGTGTCGAGATCTCCAGCCAAGCTGTTTGCTGGCACCACTGAAAGGATTTATGGTGACGGGGTCGCCTATCACTGGAGGAATTGTTGCGTCGTGAGCTGACCCCTTAAACGGGTTTACGGTGTCGGGAGCTCCCATCACTGAAGGGTTTCTTCCGTCGTGACCAAAAACAACTTGGGTGTTTTGTGTCGGGAGCTGCTTCCATGTTTTGAGGGTGGGTTTGTTTGGCCGTGGGCTGATGCTACAGGATGGGCTGTTGTTTCACGTACATCGTAGAATGACATACCTCGATGGGTTTGTTGTGCAAGGTGCTCCCAACACGTGATGGCTTGTTGTTTCTCTGGCGGGTTTGATGTTTCTGGATCTGTCATTACTGGAGAGATTATCGCCTCGTAAACTGTTTTGCTGTGTCGAGATCTTACATTACTAGATCTAAAGTTCCTGGATGGTTTGTTGTTTAAGAAGCTGCCATTACTTGTAAGCTTAGCATATTGTGAGCTGACACCACTCGATGGCTCGATGGCTCCGTTGTCTCCTGAGGTCACATCGCTGAAATAATTTTGTCATGATCATGCATCACTGAAAGGTTTTGTATTGTGAGTAACGTGCCATGATCTGTTACGTCCAAGGCAGTGATTGAGATACATAGAACATATCTGCATGATCAATTTCAAGTTACAAATATGATGCCTCTACTGCGTCTTAGTTCTGGTTACACACCTCGAGAAAAGAAAATGAAGAATACCTTGCATCTGGCACCAAATAAAACAACCTTTTCAGTATGTGATGAGTAAGTTACTTTTCTTCGGCAGTGTTGGTGTGGCGAGAGACAGGTGCGCATTAGGTGATGTAACTTTCCTGGGAACATTCAGCCAACCCCAGCTCGGCTGAGAGCCACACTCCCAGCGCCTTAGGCGCACGCAGCATTCAGAGGAGACTAGTGGAAAGTGGCAGATCAGAAACTTTCCCAGGACTCTGTGTACCTTAATGCCGCTCTGGAAAGCAAGATCTTACATAACGTTGAACGACTGTCGTGTCCTAATCATTAGTCAGTCTGCTTAGTACTCTTTGTATTTTCCTCTGGTCTGTCTCCCTTCTTGTTCTATTTTCCTTCTATTTTCGAGCTTTCTTTCATCTTTTCTTTCTTCCTTTCTTCTCACATCCTTTCAACTTTTTCTACTTTGGTGTATTTTCCTCCTGACTCTTTTCCCTTCAAGCTTTGCCCTTCCATTTAAATTGTCTTCATGCCTACGGTTTTCCTCCTCGTCCCTTCTCCTTATTTTTTGTTACGTTCACGTTAGCTGCTAATCAGCGTCACCAGGTATTTAGTACATCCGATGAGGAAAGGATACGGATTTGTTATTTCATATGATGCGTACGTAACGTTCTCCTCAGAGGCGAGACCCATTGAGTTCAACGGGGAATAGAAATTGTGCTCAGGTCACCCCTCACTCTTTTCTCTTCCAAGGTGAAAAGATTTAAGACCTCTTGCTTTCCTTTGTAACTCAACTTTCTTAATTCTGGTTTTACAGTGTTTTTTTTAAGTACTTTCTAACCATTCTTATAAGCAGGCGATATGGTGTTCTTGTAATACAATCTTTGAGTAGTCCCTTGTGTATTGCTTCTGGGAGTGGTGCATAAGTACTTCTTCATTTGTCTATAGATCTCATTATAAACATTGGTGGTGCTGTTTCTGTTGTTTGCTTGTACAGGTAGTCGTCGACTTACAACTGCAATCGGTTCCGACAGACCAGTCGTAAGAAGACCTATGTTATAATTACCTTAGGTATATCATACAGTTTAATGATATTATATTATAATCATCTTTATGTCATATCTTATGAATATTTCCTTTTCTCATTATTGTTATAACCATTGTATCACCACTGTCTTAGTAGTGATCATCTTTCAACACATTCTTCACAGTTTCTTTTTTTATTATTATAGCCCGAAACTGTCGTACGGAAAAGGTCGTAAATGCGGTCAGTCGTAAGTCGCATAGGTCGTAAGTCGAGCACTACCTGTATGTGTTTTACTCTTTTTGACTCTTGGTGTAGACGAGGGAAAGAGAGAACACTTTCTCATTGCTTGGTAGAACATAAGCCCTGATGACATTCATCTTTTATCTTTCAGGACACTTACTTTCTCTACTGAAGCAACGACCTGAATCTATAGAGTTTCTGTATGCTTGTGTCGTGAATTCACCATGTGAGGTATCATTGCTAACATTCAGGAATGGGATCTTATTTTCTGAATTCCTCTATACTGTAAAGGGAAGTCCTGAGACCTCCATTTTTTTGTTTGAGTTTTTGTAATGCTAATTTGTCTTAGATAACAGTTATCAACAAAAGCTGTACGAAAGAAAATGTGTGGCATGATGAAGTGGGTTGCAAGCATGTGGGAAAGGGTAGTGAGTGGTAAGACGAGAACGTTCAGGTGATAGTGAAAGTGAAGAGAGAGGTGTGTGGGCGTTTACTGGAGGGAAGGAATGCGAGTGACTGGGATACGGACAAGAGGTTTGGGATGACAGAGTATCGGGCTGGTGATTGGGAATACTTGGATTAAAAAGAAGGACGTACGTATCTGGAGTTGATAAGATGGTAGGAGGGCATAACTGGATTACGTTCTCATTTATAAGCGTGCAAGAAAGGGACCCTTTATATGTGAATGCGATGACTGGAAAGGCTGGTGGGATGCGGTGGATGTCTGATCCTTACTCGGTCGATTCAGGGATGAAGATTTGTAGAGATTTTCGGAAAAGGGGAAATGATATAGGTGAGATTGAGGGGAGTGACAATGAGTGAGCTCGAAAAGAAGATTGAGAGACTGAGCGTAGAATAGCTAATGGTGAGAGTAAATGAGGCATACAGGCAGACAGGATTTCCGTTAATCGCCCGTAATGAAACTAATTTCTCACAAATGGCATCTTACGCATGAACGAAATGATGTTCAGGGCTCTATGACTCGGGATCGATGGCGTGTGGGTAACTTGTTCCTGGATTACTTGGGTCTTATCAGTACTGGACTCTTCATCCTCCAAAGGATTTCTTCTGCTTCTGGTAATCAAGTGGTTGTTGTGTGTCACATGACACATCCTGACCCTTGACGTCCTAGCCAATCCTCGGCTTGCCTTGCCGTGTTGACACTGCCGCTAACAGGAAACAGAGCCACCATTCATGCCTAATGAGAAGCAAGCACTGGCGGTGGAGCAACCATTGTCGTTCTTGCCTTGATGTCTTCTTTACGTCATACTCGATTTTAGCTTGTTTCAGGCAGCCAAATAAATCTCCATGACCCTTCTAAAATGATTTTTTGATATTATGTATATTCACTTTTTCCCATAATTTTTCGCTAGGGACAAACAAAGAAATGGCTTCATTCCCTCTCATCCATTCTCTAGCTGTCATGTGTAATGCAACAAAATGTAATGCACGGCACCTGTCCACACCCAGGCCCCACAGACCTTTCCGCGGTTTTCCCTGGCCGCTTCATATGCCTCGTTTTGTTCCACTGAAAGCGCGTCTCCCCCTGCAGTACAAACCGCCCAAATTCACTCTATCCCGTGCATGCCCTATACCCTCCTGCATTTTCAGGCCTCGAGCACTCAAAGTCTTATCCACTCCATCCTTCCATCTCTAATTCGGTCTCCCTATCTCTTTGTTCCCTCCACTCCTGGCACGGATATCCTCTTTGTCAACCTCTTCTCACCCATTCTGTTGGTATATCCAACCACTTCGGCATAGCTTCAAAGATGACTATCTTCGCCCTTCCAGGTAGTGACCTCTCTTCCTATACATTCCACACCTTTGACCCCTTACCCACCCTATGGCTCACCTCAGCTCCCATGGTTTCATTCGCTGCTATGTCCACTTTCTTCAAGTTTTCTCCATTCAAACTCACACCCTAGATAGCCTATTTCTTTGCACTACTGAACGTAAAAAAAATCATTTTTATTCACATTTATTCTCAAGTGTTTCCTTTCACGCTCTCTCCCAAAGGCAGACACCAACTGCAGCAGTTTCTCACTCGAATCTGTCACCAGTGCCATAACATTAGTATATAGTAACTGATTTACCTTCCAAGTACCCCCTTCCCCTCCCCCTGCAGGACTGGAGACCTACCTTTCTCCCCAAGACCCTCGCATTCACCTCCCTCACCACCCCATCCACATACAGATTAAAGAGCCATGGTAACATCACACATCCTTGCCGTAAACCCACTTTCACTTAGAACCTTTCACCCTCCTCTCTACCCACACACAAACGTGTTTTACTCTTTTGTTATAATTTCCCCCTGCTTCAAATAGCTCCCCCGCCACACCATATATTCGTAATACCTTCCACAAAACATCTCCATCAACGCTATCACATGTTTTCACCAGATCCACGAATGCCATACACAAATCCTTCTTTGTATCTACGTGTTTCTCACACAAATCCTTCTTTGTATCTACGTGTTTCTCACACACATTCTTCGAAACAAACGGCTGATCCACACAACCTCTCCCCATCCTGAAACCACGTTGTTCCTTCCCACACTGATACCCTGTGAATGCCTCCACCCTCTCTATCACAATTCTCCTATACAACTTCCCTGGAGAAATGCCAGGACCCTTTCAAGAAAGGGGTCCTGGGGTAGTTATAACATATACTTGGATATAGATAGTACAGTACTCTTTCTTAAAACGAGAAATTGCATTCTGAGCAAAGCAGACTCGTATAGTTCACCTCACCTTTCCGACGATCATCTTGCTGAGGAATTCCAGTTACGTTCTGTATCACCTATACGCATAGAAAACTTCACTGAATTGTTAAACGTACGTTTTGCTAGAGGTGTAGAATAGGACCTTCCTGGCGAATCTGTGAAAGTTAATTAGGGGGGAAGTGGGGTTGATCTATAAAAGTTGTTTCCAGGATTATGACCTATTAATACTGGCTCTTCAGGGATCTTTTCCATAAGAGTCTGTAAACTGAACTGTAACTAATATTTTCACAATTAGCTGACAAAGAATAATAACGCTGGTCAGTTTATGGAAGCACCTTTGTCTGCTCTCTCTATTTCATGACTGGTCATCACTTTGGTTGCAGTTAGATAAAGCTGAATTTGGTTACTGTCTGCAGGAGTAATATATGTGTTCCGGCAGGAGTACTGTTGGCAAAAATGATATGAGTACTGCTTGCAAGAGTAGTATGGCTTCTGTTGGCATATATGATATGAGAAGTGTTGCCAAGAGTTACATGTATTCTGGTGGGAAGAGTAATATATGCTCTGTTGGCAGGAGTTATTTGGGTGTTGATGGCAAGAGTAATATGAGTACAGTTTGTCTGAGCAATTTAGTTACTCTTGGTAAGTGTAATATGGGGACAGTTGGCAAGAGCAATATGTGTTCTGTTCAGGAGGCTAATATACGTTCTGTTGGCAAAAGTGACATGTACACATTAGGCGAGATTGTTATGGGTATTGCTGGCAAGAGTAATATGGGGACTGTTGGCAGGAGTAATATGGGTACAGATGGCAAGAGTACTTCAATAAATCTTTCTATCTGTAACTCAATAGCGATGGCATATACTGTAGTATTATCAATAGCTGAATCTTAAGTAGTTATTTAGCTTGTTAGTTTGTTTTTCAGTTTGACCGGAGCTGATTGCAGTAGGCGCTGAATCTTTCGAATTGTATTCAATTCTTTTCCCCTATCTTTTCAATTTGTCGTAGCTTATTTGTCGAACCTCAAAAGAGCCTTAAGTAATTCATAAAAGGGATTATTCAGAACAAGGAAACAATAAATGTGTAATTCTTTGTCTTGCGGGTGTTAAATGTGCCTATGAAGCACAACGAGCCACGGTAATGTAGCACAACATGTGACGATGTGTTCTGGGAATGGAAATGGTATGCATGAGTTGGAGATAGGAATATTACCCTTTGTAATTTTCTCGTCGACTGCACAGACACTGTGTGTGTGTGTGTGTGTGTGTGTGTGTGTGTGTGTGTTTTGTGTGTGTGTTTTGTGTGTGTGTGTATGTGTGTGTGTGTGTGTGTGTGTGGGAAGGGGAGTGATTGTAGCGTTGGTTAGATCGATTCTGATATACCAAGTTCTGGAGACTATAACTCATAATGAGTCTGAAAATTATTGCGTGTTATGTCACCTTGAAAAAAATAAGCCATAAGCACACCTTCGACGTCAACAAATGATTTGGTTACATGTCCTTTCCCGATCCAGACTCTTGCAATGCTGGTCAGACTCTTGGAAAGATGTCAGACTTTTAGGATGATGTAAGACTCTTGGAAGTGATTGTGTTTCGTATTTCGCTGAAGTGTGTTGAACTCTTGAAAGCAGTAACACCAAAACAGCAATCTCCTGTGTTCCACAAGTAGTCTCACTTTAACCGATGACTTCGTTACATATGTAGCAATCAGTGTGTTGTCTGGTGCCGGAGTAGACTAAGTGCCTCCGTAGGTCCAGTCGTGATGATTGCCATCCATAATGCCAAATGAGTTTATAAGGTAAGAAGAGCTAGTAATTTATTTTTCTCGCTTAGTTACGACAAGGTCCTCTTTAAGATGACTGTCGAAACGAGTTGAGAAGAATATATTCAACGCTGAGAGGAATGAATGCCTAATAGAGTGAAAGCAAGAGCGTCGATACTGCCAAAACTGGTTGAATATATTCTACGATGAGCAGAATAAATTCCTAGCTCTTGCTTGCAGCTATCGTTGCTGCCTCGTGCCCAGTTGTGATAATCGCTGGTGAAGCTGTGATCGGTCAGCACCAGTTCTCTCTGCAAATCAGACGACTTTATAGTGTACTTTATCATTCACTTGGCGTACCTTTGATCTGCCAGTATTTTCATTAGTGCAACTCATATTTTCTCGTCGGAACAGAATGGATTTTAGGTATACTGAATATCTTGAGCTTCGCTAACGGAAGATTGAAGTTCTGCATCTCAGAAAGCTGGCGTCAACATAGGTACATAATGGACGAGGGAGCACGGTTTGTGGACATGATTGTTTCGTGGGATGAGGCAACATTCAAGCTCAGTGGTACATTGAACCGACATAAGTGTGTGTACTGGCCCCAGGAAATCTGAATAGCCATGTAGAGAAGGTAGTGAATCTCTCAGGACTTACGGCCAGGTGTGATGCGTCCTTCAGAGGGATCGTGGGACGGTACTTCTCTGAAGGGACTTTTACTGCTGGTGCGTACCTACATATGCTAGAGGTATCCACTGTGATTACCATATATCAGCTGTACGGAGATGACGAAGTTTGCTACCAGCAACACGGGGCAGGTACCCCTCACATTACCATCGTGACGTCAAGGCCTACCTTGGTGACCACTTCCCCGGCCGGTGGATTAGCTGAAGAACAGTTGCTGAGTACCTCCCACGTTCGCCTGGATTTATTCCACCTGACTTTTACTAGTGGGGCTACCTGAAGGATGTAGTGCACAAGGAAAAATCAGCCACACTTAAAGAATTAAGGGTTGAAAATGAACAGTCGTATTCAACTATCTCAGCAGTTACCTTGGTGAAAGCTTCTTATTTAGTTGTTCGCCGCCGTTAACAGTGTTCACATGCCAAAGGTGGTCAATGTGTATATCTGCCACTGTTCAAAAAGTGCAACAAAGCATTGCACAATGTGCCACCAGATAGATACCTTTCCTGAGGTTTGTGCTCGGTTGATTTCCTTTATAAGATACTCTTAAATATATGTATTATGCATGATCGCCATTTCCTGCGTTAGCAAGTTAGCGTCAGGAGAAGACGAAAAAAGGACACATCCACTCCCATCCATTCTTTAGCTGTTTTGTGCAAAGCACCGAAACCTCAGGCCCCTATCCACAACCAATTAATTCTAGGATTTTAGTTTTGAATATTCATTGTGTAGATATACATATACGAAGCATTTCAGTGATAGAATGGGTGAAGGGTACATATCTGGGGTTAAGGTGGAGGCAAGTATAGAACGTACAGTGGGTACAGTACATCGATCCACAGACCTTTCCATGGTTTCCTAGGCCGCTTAACATGCTCTGGTTCGTTCCAATTCACTCTATTCCGTGCACCCTCCTGCATGTTCAGGCCCCAGTCGCACGAAATATTTTTCACTCTATCCTCCCATCTTCAATTTGGTCTTCCTATTCTCGTTGTTCCCTTCACTTCTGACACACATATTCTGTTTGTCAACAAACCCTAACTCATTATCTCCATATGTCCAAACCATTTCAACACTCCCTACTCAGCTCTCTCAACCAATGAATCTCTCAACTTTCCCCTTTAACACACTCTTACAAACTTACCAGATTCTACAGTTTCTCTCTCGAATCTGCCAGAACGCCGTGTTATCAGCAAACTACAGCTGACTCGTGTCCAATGCCCCCCTAGTCCAGCAGGCTACATATCTGCTACCTGCTTCTCTCTCCAAGATTCTTGCATTTACCTCCTTCACCACCCATTCATACACAAATTAAGCAGCCATGGTGACATCACACACCACTGCCGCAGACAAATCTTCACCTGAAACCGCTCACGACCCCCTTCTCTCCACCGACTCGCACACACGCCTTACTCACTTGAGAAAAACCCCTCACTGCTTGTAATAACTTTGCACGCTCTCACACCACATGTTCGTAGCACCTTCTACAAGCATCTCTATCAACAGTATCATATGAATTCTCCAGATCCATAAATGCCATATACAATGCATTGTGTCTCTAACTATTTTCCACACACATTCTTCAAAGCAAACACCTGATCCACAGATCCTCTACCAATCCTGAAACGACTGTGTTCCTCCCCAAGCGGATGCTCTATGTATGCTATTACCCTCTCAATCACCAATTTCCTATACAACTTGCTAGGTACAATCAGCATTCTTACTATCCTTCTCTGTCCTTCCTGTTTTTATACAGTGTCAATATACAGGCATTCTGCCAATCCTCATACACCTTACTATGGTCTATACATACACTGAAAATCACAACTAACCCATCAACAATAGCCACCCATTTCTATTTTCTATATATTTTGTATTGAAGGCTTCAGTCACAGACAAAAGTCTACATCAAGGCCGGGAAAGACATGAGAAGGTAGCGAGTTCCAAAGCTCCGACGTGTAGGAAAGAAGCAGCTATCAAGACGGCACACCCTTGAGTTGCCGATGGCCACACAATAATCATGTGACGCAGCAGCTTGCCGAGTACTGCGTGGTCTAGCTAGTGGTGGGAGTACACAAGCAGCCAGCTCTCGGGAGCAAAAACCAAAGTGATACCTATAGAAGAGGGGAAGTGAACCAAAGGTTGCGGCGCAGGGCAAGGTGTTCATGTTTGGAAGTTAACCAGGGACAATTTATAAGTCGGACCGTTTTCGACTCAACTCTGTCAAGTAAGGAAACAGAGCTAGAACCACCCCAGATATGAGAGCAGTATTCCATCCAAGGACGAATTAATTCCTTGTATAAATGCAGCAACTGTTCAGAAGAAAAGAAGTTACAATATCTAAACAGGACACGCGGTTTCTTAGAGACAGACTTAGATATTCCCATAATGTGGGGTTTCCAAGAAAGAGTGGATGTACAGTAATACCACGTTCACTGAGTCAAGAGGTGGAATTACAGAGCCCATCACTAACACTCATCATAATGGCAGACAAACTCATTCAGTTCCGAAAACACTCGCTACTTTTACTCACTTCTCTCGTGGCCAGGTACGTCAGAATTGATAAAACCTGATCTCTCGTACTTTCCATTCATTTTTACCTTTATTAGTCTACGGCTCCCTTACGCCCACGTATTCCCAAATCCTCAGCAGAGATGCTGCCCGATTTATTGTTTACACATCGAAAAATCACTGTATTCATTCCCATTCTACCTCTGCTGACAGATTTGTAAATTTTGTACGAAACAAGCAAATGCATGATAATGCAACTCTCTTCAGAATTCAATAGTCTATTGATGCTAAAAACACGGAAACATAGAACTAAAGTCAGATTATCATCACAGAAACATTGATTATCCTCGCGCTTATTGTAGCAAAATAGGAAACCTTGGACCAGAAAGTGAACGAATTTAGTTTAAGGGAATGAAAAATGAATTCTATATTCATCATACTTTTGGATGTTGACTAATTTTCGGAATGAGTCTCTTCTCTTTCTTCCTCCAAGCGTCTTCATAAATTCATGAGAAGAGACACCTTCGTGTCTCAAAAACCAAGACAGGTATTAGAAAATCAAATACTAACGGATTCTAAAATAACTTTCAGTTTCTAAACTCTAATGCACTCCGTTTAACATCGTAATATATACAAAACGTTTTGTTTTGACACAGGGATCACCATCAGCTTTTCCAAGGATTGACCCTCATGTGGCGGGGTGAGAAATGTTGAACCAGCGATGAGCCGTTGTGGCTCAAGAGCATTGGTTCTAATCCTGGTTGCGGCAGTCGTCCACAGTCAACCCAGCTGTTCATCCACCCCAGGGGTTGGTCGATGAAATGGGTACCAGGTTCGGGCTAGGGTATATATATATATATATATATATATATATATATATATATATGTAGACATGAAAATCACACTAGTCCCTAGTGGCAGTTATGAAGGTAAAATCGCACTTCAGTGGGAGTTCATAGAGTTTTATTTAACATGCAGTTTATCTATATATGTATGGCACGACTAGTTTCGCGGAAACAAACCGCCTCTTCAGGTGCCAATAATCAACATAGTTATTTAAATTCCGACATCACACATCATTCCCTGGTGTTGTGGTACCGTCTGCTATCCAACACATAGCATATCCATACATATCCATCTATTTATATAAGTACTTCTCACATACATTCTTCAAAGCAAACACTTGATCCACGCATCTTCTACCACTTTTAAAACCACACTGCTCCTCCCCAGTCTGATGTCCTGTACATGCCTTCACTCTCTCAATCAGTACCCTCCCATGAAATTTTCCAGGAATACTCAACAAACTTATACCTCTATAGTTTAAACACTCACCTTTATCCCCTTTGCCTTTGTAAAATGGCACTATATATGCACTACGCCAATCCTCAGGCACTTCACCAAGACTCAAACATACAATGAATATTCTTACCAACCAATCAACAACACAGTCACCCCCTTTCTTAATAAATTCAACTGCAATACCAT
>JAYMFT010102031.1:0-13740 GCA_038088735.1 Panulirus argus
ATATGTATATGTATTCATTTGTCTCTGCGGTCTGCCCGAGTTGGATTTGGGACAAGTCAGGCAAAATATATATATATGTGTATATGTATATGTATTCATTTGTCTCTGCGGTCTGCCCGAGTTGGATTTGGGACAAGTCAGGCAAAATATATATATATATATGTGTATATGTATATGTATTCATTTTTTCATACATGTTCGCCTTTTCCCACGTCAGCGAGGTAGCGTTAAGAACAGAGGACTGAGCCTTAGAGAGGAAAATCCTCACTATATATATATATATATAGTAAGAATTTTGGTATAATTTTTTTGGGGGGGATTCGTTCGTGTGTTAAGTTTTAGTCCAGAGTATGATCACTCTATGGTCCCTACAGGGAATCCCGTACACGTCTGCATTTTATATTTCTTAGTTTTTTTTTTTGTGTGTGTGTGTGTGTGCGTGCGTGTGTGCGCGCCGTAGTCTTGCTTCGCCATCAATATTTCACTTCTGTTGCCGTGAATGAGGCGAACTTAAGCGGCCGTCAGGTAGGATGAATATGACTTTATAGAGTTAAGAGGCCAAGTCTTGGCGCGATTGATCATTACTCGGGGGTAGGGGGGGTGGCAAGATCGGGTTAGGGATGTGGGACTCCATTAATCAATTGTTCATGTCTCGTTACAACCATGGCTCCTCTAACATTATCATATGAACCCTCACGGCACCCAGGCCTCGGCCCTAAATAAGTGAAACCCACGTTAGCGTCAAGGTTTAAATCGCAAATTAATAAGGTATTGGCCCTGAATAATTTGGTTCCGGGCGGCCGGTGTTTGGGGCGGCAGTGGTGCACTTTGGCCGACCCGTTTGACGTGGTCGGCGCGGCGGCGGGTCGTCGACCGTCGCCCAAATTAGTGGCCGTCCGTCTGAATGTTTCATCGTCATATGCCAAGGGATGTCGGTTCAGGACGCGACATCCTATAATTAATGGTCCCTTCGTATGAGGGACGCCTCCCGGAGACGTGATAAGTACACCAGGCCTTTGATATAGGCTCTCAAAGAATGGCGGAACTAGATTATTTTTCTATTTAGAGTTTTGAAGGTAATTCATTATGCAAACTGGAAGATATGACAGCTCACTCTGCACCATTTCAGGATTTTGTGTGATGCCTAGTGTCAGACTGACGGGTATAGACTCTGTGCCATATTTCTAGAGACGGAACTGACGTAGGAAATACATTTTTACACGCATAAACTTTTGGAAAATGGTTTCACTTTGGAATGTCTTACGTTAACAGCGGGAACTGACGTTTAGAAATTCCCGTGACTGAGTTGGGGTTTAGGAAAGGGTACAGAGAAAAGAGTAGATAGATATGTAACTGTGGAAAAGGAGCTTAAGGAACGTTAAATTGCAACATCATAATGTTAAGTTGTGCTCTGTTGCTACATAACTAGGTTAAATCATGTTATATTGCTACATAACTAGGTTAAATCATGTTATATTGCTACATAACTAGATTAAATCATGTTCTATTGCTACGTGATAAGGCTAGGTTAATAAATAAGAAACCGGGTTAAGATATACTGTAAAAACTGAATTATTCCATCTTAATCATAAGTCTTTCAGCACTTTTAATACTTTAAGGTAGAAAGAAGAAAAAAAAAATGCCCACGTTTCTGTTAAACCGTTTTTAGTTTCCTGCCGTTATTATTTCTGTGCGTTATGAGGAGAGATTCCTACGTTATGTCGTCGAAATGATCTTGTATTATATATCGTTAGATCGTCTCGTATTCAGCGTTTTTTCTTTTTCTTGAGAGAAAAGTTTTGGGCTTGTACGCCTGACTCATAAAGATTATTTATAAATGACAGGATGAATTTTGTTAATTTTTTTCCACTTCGTTGATTAACTTTGGTGACCATAATTAAACACTGTATTGCACATGAAGCCGTGTGGTGACCAGGGAGGTGTCAGGAGTCAGTATTGTGTGGTTCATTATATACTGAGTGTATGGTTCGTTATATACTGAGTGCATGGTTCGCTATATACTGAGTGTATGGTTCATTATATACTGAGTGTATGGTTCGTAATATACTGAGTGCATGGTTCGCTATATACTGAGTGTATGGTTCATTATATATTGAGTGTATGGTTCATTATATACCGAGTGTATGGTTCGTAATATACTGAGTGCATGGTTCGTTATATACTGAGTGCATGGTTCGTTATATACTGAGTGTATGGTTCGTAATATACTGAGTGCATGGTTCGTTATATACTGAATGTATGGTTCCCTATATACTGAGTGTATGGTTCATTATATACTGAGTGTATGGTTCGTTATACACTGAGTGCATGGTTCGTTATATACTGACTGTATGGTTCGTTATATATATGGTTCGTTATATACTGAGTGTATTGTTCGTTATATATATATGGTTCGTTATATACTGAGTGTATGTTTCGTTATTTACTGAGTGCATGGTTCGTTATATACTGAGTGTATGGTTCGTTATATATATGGTTAGTTATATACTGAGTGTATGGTTCGTTGTATACTGAGTGCATGGTTCGTTATATATATGGTTCGTTCTATACTGAGTGTATGGTTCTATATATACTGAGTGTATGGTTCGTTATATACTGAGTGTATGGTTCTTTATATACTGAGTGCATGGTTCGTTTTATACATATGGTTCGTTATATACTGAGTGTATGGTTCTTTATATACTGAGTGCATGCTTCGTTTTATACTGAGTGCATGGTTCGTTATATATATATTGTTCGTTATATATATATGGTTCGTTATATACTGAGTGTATGGTTCTTTATATACTGAGTACATTGTTCGTTATATACTGAGCGCATGGTTCGTTATATATATGGTTCGTTATATACTGAGTGTATGATTCGTTATATATATGGTTCTTTATGTACTTAGTGTATGGCCCCCTGTTGGCTCTACCACGTTCACTTGAACATCGGTTTCTCGCTTCGTAAGGTCATTACTGATAATCACAACAGGGTCATTTTCTTTTGCAGTCATAATGTTTTTGGTCTTCAGAACACGTTGCTTTGCATCTGTCAACGCGCAGGTCAGGTGTTCATGTTCCTAACTACACCCTCAGTCGGTGTAATCACCACTAACGTTCAGAGAGTCCTCCTGTGATTGGCTGCAATCCTTTATGAGGAACTCTCTGAGTATCATTATATAACATGCGACGCAATTCTAGGGAATGTCACTCGCTGTTTTTTAACACCGAAAAAAAAAAATTGTCATATTCTTTAGCCATATTATTCTTTAGCCATATTCCGTAATTTCGTAAGTAATGTTGATAATCAGTCATCGGTGTATTATCTCCGAGGGGGTCTAGCTTAACAGCTGCGTCTCGAGATATCGTCTCCTAGCAGTTTGCCATGAACGGGCGTACGCCTCATACCACGGCAGTTCGAAGGGCATCTCTCTCTCTCTCTCTCTCTCTCTCTCTCTCTCTCTCTCTCTCTATTTATCTATCTGTCTATCTATCTATCTATATATACTCTCATGTTGTAGCGATTTGATGAAGAGTTTTCGTAATGTGAACTGCGTCTCGACCAACTGACTTGGTCGGATTTATTTATCTTTTCTTTAGATGTTTATAGACTTTGTATTTTTAATGGATGTTCTTTATTTAAACTTCCATGTTTTGAATGTAAGAATGTGGTCAGTGTTTGCCTCCGAGGAAAGACTGAGATGCGAGCCGAATGATGAGGCGCTCTTGAGAGGGCACAGGTGGCACGGGAGTCCGACGACGGATTCGAGTCCTCCTGACGGTGGCACGGGAGTCCGACGACGGGTTCAGGTCCTCCTGACGGTGGCACGGGAGTCCGACGACGGATTCGAGTCCTCCTGACGGTGACACGGGAGTCCGACGACGGGTCCAAGTTCTCCTGACGGTTGCACGGGAGTCCGACGACGGATTCGAGTCCTCCTGACGGTGGCACGGGAGTCCGACGACGGATTCAAGTCCTCCTGACGGTGGCACGGGAGTCCGACGACGGGTTCAGGTCCTCCTGACGGTGACACGGGGGTCCGACGACTGATTCAGGTCCTTCTGACGGTGGTACTGGAGTCCGACGACGGATTCGAGTCCTCCTGGCGATGACACGGGAGTCCGACGACGGGTCCAAGTCCTCCTGACGGTGGCACGGGAGTCCGACGACGGGTCCAGGTCCTCCTGACGGTGGCACGGTAGTCCGACGACGGGTTCAGGTCCTCCTGACAGTGGCACGGGAGTCCGACGACGGATTCGAGTCCTCCTGACGATGACACGGGAGTCCGACGACGGGTCCAAGTCCTCCTGACGGTGACACGTTGATCGGGCGACGGGTTCAGGTCCTCCTGACGGTGGCACGGGAGTCCGACGACGGCTTGGAAGGCGGGCTGGACGTCCAAGCTGGTGTTGACGCGACCACATTACGTGTTCACCGGACAGAGGAACGCCGTGTGCGTATGAGTGTTGGATGAGGGAGAGGCGACCCCGGGTTTGGCGGCGGAAGCCCTCACACAGGAACGTTTGATGCAAAAACCTTGTGAAATTATGACGACGTGTTGTGTTTTGTAAAGAAAGCAATTCGCCTGTCAAGTATGTCCACTGAAAATTATGACACGATTGGTAAGAATTAGTCATGCATGCAAAGAAGTCTTAAAAGAATTCGAGTTTCCATTTATATGATCATAAATCACAAGGTGGGTTTATATAAACATTTTCCCATGATGATTCCTTGTTGTCGTAAGAAGAAATCAAATGTATACCTATTCCCCAAGGCCCACTGTGCTACGTTGATGCTGACGGCTGTTTATTGAAGAAACAAGACCATGCAATACCAACCACATCTGGCGGATATTATTCAACGGTAGGAAAAATGAAGGAGACGAGGAAATATAGAAAGCGTCAAAGCTGAAAGCGTAAAAATCGTTACGTTTTGCCCCAAAAGCCAACCGAGTTTTGTTGGATAGTTGGGGACCTGCGCTGAAGATCGGGCGGCTGAAGAGTGTGTATGTAAACAGATACGATTTCTGGTCTGAGGTGAGTCTCACGCGATGAGAGATCATTTGCTCCAACCTGAGGTCGTGTCTCGTGGTATTACAGGCAACATGTGATTTGTGGGGAGACGGGAGGTGTACAGTGTTGCTTCTGGCTTACTGTCCCTCGCGACGGAACGAACAACGAGTCAGGACAGTAACATATGGACAGTAAAGACTCTGACGTCATTACGACGTGGTTGAAACGGACATAGCATACATATAGAAACCAAGAGGAGATGGTTTTTCATGTCTGACTGACTGACATCCTCGAGACCCGAGGCAGAAAGCTGAAGTCAAGCTCCGACGGAGTTGCACAAATTAACGTTTATCCTTACATAAAGTGACCGGCTTGACACGGGGCGAAACATGCCCCCTAATTCCAGGCCATCTCGGCCAAAAGAGAAAAGTAAATGAAGAAGGAAGAAGGTTATGTGAAGAGGGAAAGACAGAAGACGGAAGAGAATTCCACAGCTTAGTTGTTCGAGGTAAGCAGGAGGTATCAGAATGACCAGTCCTCGAGTGGCTGCCCCTTCCGCACAAAAACGGTGGGAAGCAGCTGACAAATGCATCTCTCCACCTTAGGGTGGAGAGATGTGCAGACAGGTCACGAGAACAGTGGCCAAAATGATACCTATAGAATAGAGAGAGAACAGCAACGTGGCATCGTGCGGAAAGGGAAGGTTGAGGAGAGGTGATGCTAGGGGAAATTTAATGAAATGGAAAGCTCTTAATTCCACTCTAGTTGATAGAGAGGGGGGGCAGGAGGATCCGCCCCACACGTGTGAACAGTATTCCATATTTTCCATATTAAGGGAATGAAATTCCTGTGGGTGTGAGACAGCTGCTCACAAGTTGAAATTATTGTGGCCCCTTAACAACACTCCCAGATTTTTGAGAAGCAGGCTTTATGATGATGACTACGTGGAGTTTCATGGCCGAGAGTAGAGGAGATTGTTATACCCAACTTGTTTATGTTGTTGAAGGGTTGAATTGTGGTTGCTTTGGAATTGAAGAGAGAGAGAGAGAGAACCGAATGATTGCCAAACGGACGTATAGGAAGAATTTGCATTTTAGAACCACTGAATTGTTTAAGAGTTACTGCTTCGACGACTCCTCTTGCCTCAACCAATGGAGCATGACGTGGGAAGATTCACGTAACGTCTCTAAACAGACCATCGACAGACAAAGCCAGTTTGATATCTGAAGGTACTTTGAAGTTTCTTCAGGACCAGTCCAGTTAGCACACTCAGCCACGGGAGGAGAGGTGGTGATTCGAGATCGCCTCTGGAACAACGGAAGGGGAGGTGGTTGAGTTAGAGAGAGAGAGAGAGGCAAAACGTCCAAGGTGTCATAAGTAACTTAACCGAAGACGGATGTTGACTGACGCCCGAGTTCTCAACGCTTATTTCCGCGGCACTTTTGCTTTGTCTTTTCAGCGCTTTACGACCGACTGCAAAATTCGGTAAACCTTGTGGGGTAAACCTTAGTTTTATTGACAACGATAATTGTTCGGTAGGAAGCGGTTCTGTAGAATATTACGTCATCGCAATGCGTTAGTTCGTTAGGTGATATTGTGAGAACGATTGGTAAATGTCTTTGTCTAACACTTTTTTTAAAATAATCAGTTTCTGTGTAATGCTTTTAAGAACAAACATTCCAGTCGATATTTTTCTCACTGATTTCATAGATTTTTTCTATATTAATCTTGACATAGATTAGTGCTATATTATTCTATATTAATCTTGTAGTAGAGTAGTGCTATGTGATGAGATAGAGTAGTATCATATAAATCTTGCTATAGAGTAATACTTCATTGTTCTGTCGCTTGAGGGAAGTATTCACTGATATTTGCCTGGTGACCATAAGGCTTTTTCTTGGCGGGAGTAATCCTTCTGTCATTAAACTTCTTTCTTTAAGAAAGCTATTACGATCATGACATATGTTATGGATGAAATTGCGTGTAGTCCATGACCTAGTGAATGAGCAGCAAAAGGTCCTGTGTCGAGTTCATGACCTGGTCAGAAGGCCGAGGCATATCTACCTGGACTAGAGAACAAGGCCAGTAGAGTACAGCAGCAGCCAAGATGATGGCTACCAATACATTCATAACTACCAAGCGAACGGAAGGTCCGCTACAGAGAACCAGCGTTGCCGTAACTACTAGAGCAGTGGTGAGCGTTACGCGCCAGCCCCGCTAGAATCGCTCTTTATAATCACTCGTTCACAAGATTTATAGAGTTTGTTTCGGTGTTTGTGACCTGTGAATATCGTGTTTGGAACGGTTCCCGCGACGTGATTCATGGTGATTCTTTACTGCGTATTTTGGGTAGCGGTCTGTGTGCTGGCGGGCGGAGGCTAGGCTGTGGTCTGTGCTGTCGTATGCGATGCGTCTGTGGTGTTCATCACAGACCGGCAGCAGCCGCCGGGATCCATGTCTGTGTGGTGTTCGCCAGAAATCTTCAGCAAAGCTTTGTGCGAGGCGCTGGTCTCTGCTCCTCTTGTAGTGCAAGTGTCGGGCCCGGGTTGGCCCGGCAGCGGACCACCCTTAAAAGTTAGAGGACTCTGTCAAGGGCGCGGACCAGTTGTTAACGTTGTGTTGGTTGGCTGCCTCTGGGAAGGTGACAGACAACCCTCGGGCTGTGGGGTAAGGACTCCATCCGCCCTGCAGTAGAGGCATTTCTTATTCGAAATGGCAGCATTTGGTCATATTCTCTTGAGAATTATCAGTTTATTAAGAAGACCACTTGAGAGATTCATGCGGTCATGACCACTTGAGAGACTCGTATGGTCATTACCACTTGGGGATGGACACGAAACGGATTCCCGGGTATCGAACCCCAGCGTGACGGAATTTTTGATTCGAGCTTCGAAACAGCTTGACGCTGGTTCGGACGGCAGGGCTGTCCGAGTTGCTGTCTTGGTGCGCGTCCGTCGTGTGCGAGGGCAGGAGTCGCCCGCCGTGCAGGTCGGCTGTTGCAGCGTCTCGCAGACTGACGCAGACGTGGCCGCCCGGGGTGACAAGACGCGTCCGTCGTGAAGATTCTTCGGCAGGAGGTTTTGTATGAAGGCGTTGCGTACGCGCAACGCGGCCAAGACGTCTCGTTGCCTCTGGCGGTGTATAAAACAATTGGTCCAAATACTCGACTGTCTCGTCTGCCGTCGGGCGAAAACAACTTTGCGTTCCGTCGTGGTCGGCATCTCTTCTTGGGGCTCACGTCCGTCTCTCCTCCGTCTCGCTGAGCATTCCTTTTTAAGCTTCCGTCCCCTCTTCTCCGTCTCGTTCTCCAAGCTTTCCCCGCTTCTCACGTACATACCCTCTTAAGCTGCTGTTCACTCACTCCAGGAACTCGTGTTTTTTCCCCTCGAAACGTTTTAGTACAACACCGACCAGTGACTTAGTGTATGTTTGCGACGGTGTATTATACGTTAGAGTTACAGCAGGACGCCATGACGTTTAAGTAAGTGACGTCTATAGCCAGATCGAGAGCCAATGAGGTGGTGTTATCCCAGCGTCACTTGACACGTGGCGGTGTTATCCGTGCCCCACCTGACACGTGGTGGTGTTATCCGTGTTATTCGTGCCCCCGTCGTGTGTTAACCTCCCTGGGGCCACCCAACCGTGTCCTCAGCACACACCAGGGAGAGAGAGTCTGTGAATAATGTCTGTTTCCGGGTCGCCTCTCGCCCCCCTCCCTCCTTTCCCTTCCTTGACACCTCTTATTCAACTTTTTCCTCTCCCTGTATCGTGTGCACCTCCCCCAGGGTTGGTCGTGTGCACCCCCCTCCCCCAGGGTTGGTCGTGTGCACCCCTCTCCCCTCCAGGGTTGGTCGTGTGCACCAACCCTCGGGGTCGGTCGTGTGCACCCCCCTCCCCCAGGGTTGGTCGTGTGCACCCCTCTCCCCCAGGGTTGGTCGTGTGCACCCCCCCCTCCCCCAGGGCTAGTCGTGTGCCTCTCCTCATACACTCCCGTATAGACACTAAGGTAACGCTGAGCCAATTTTCACAACTCCATTTTACAGTTACTAAACAGTATATAGGAGGAATGCTCTCTCTCTCTCTCTCTCTCTCTCTCTCTCTCTCTCTCTCTCTCTCTCTCTCTCTCTCTGTAACCTGTATCAGAGATGTTCACAACTGCTCCTCGTATATCACTAATGCGAAATCACCAAGTGAATCATAAGCCTTACTCTGAATTTATATCGCTAATGACCCGACCCCTGGCGAGATGGGGGGTTTTTGGGGGTGGTGGTGGTGGTGGTGGTGGGGGGTCTGTCGGTCGGTCATTTACGGTGGTAGTAGTTCCGTCGTCGTGATGGGGGGGGGGGTAGATAGAGACCCTCTCTAGATAACCCCGGGAATATCGCATTACAGACCACAGAATACATCCGCCTTTATCTTGTGCATTGCCCTCATATCCCAGCGATAATCCCGGACCACGAAATTATCAGACCCTCCGCAAGCCTTCAAAATGGCCCGAAAATGCGCCCAGATCGGCTCGGACCTCCCGTCCGCTGCATACATATCGGGAAGGCGCGGGTTGTCTCCGGGCGCACAAAACGCGTCCGCCCGCCATTATTTAGCCAGGAGAGCGCGCGCGTGTCGGCCGGCTGGCTGGCTGGCTCTCCCACCCTCTTGCCCTCAACCAACAAACACTCCCGCTGAAATATTCAGACCGAAATCGCTCTTCGGCCCTCCTGAGTTTCTCTTGATACTTAGCGGCGATGTTTTGGTGTCGTGTGTCAGCTAGTGGCTGGGGACCTGAGCGACCATGTTGGTGTTCCGAGGGAAAGGGAGGAAGAGAGAGGGGGAGAGACACAGAGACGCCACCGCCGCCTCGTCCCCACCGACGCTTCCCGACACCCGCGTCGCTGTTTCTGCTTTTGATGGCTGGTGATCGAGGACGCCGGGCGTCGGTTCTTTGCGCTGGGTGTGTTGGCCGATCGGATCTCCACTTGTTAGCGGTCTTTGCGAGTGGGTCTGTCTTGTCCGCCGGTGGTTTGCGCAGTAGTTGTAGTTCGCCGTGTGCGTAAAGTCCTCCTCGTCCTCCTATACCGGGCTGGCGTTTGATGTCTTATATGTTCCGTGCCGGACGGAAGCGCGCGCGCCACTTCACTTCGTCTCCTTTGCTGTTCTTCCTAGTTTGTATCTCTTGTCCTTTGCAGCGAGAATATTCATTTTATGTCTGGTGGTTCGGTGGTTAGCATTGCGACCGCCCCTTATCGCGGACCCAGGTTCGACGCCCCCGAACGGGGCAGCAGCCGCTGTTCAGCTCTCTCTTGCTTGATGACTGAGTACCTGGCGTCACTTTGGGGTGTGTCTGTATGTAGACTTGAGTTGCATTTGGTACATACGTACAGGGTCGGCAGTCGGGGCAACACCGGTGTAAAAACAACTCTCCCCGTAACACACACACACACAGTGATTCACAGACGTGTTGTCTGTGAATCAGCACATGTCTGTGTCACAGACAGCACCAGCAGCACGTGTCTGTGGGCTACAGGTCGCGTGTTATGGGGTCAGGTGCGCCACAGATGAAGTCTGTAGATCCTTGAGCAATGTCTACCTCACCTGTGGAGGGTGTGACGGTGTCCGCGGGTGTCGCTATGTTCTCCGTCACACAGCAGACGACGTGACGCCCGGCTCTGGGTCGGCTGTGTTCTTCTAAGTTGGAGCAGCAGTTGCTGGTTTCGGGGGGGGGGGGGGGTGTTCGAGGGAACTGTTGCTGTAAGGGGAAGGTGCAGCATATTTGTCGGCCCAGGACCAGTTTTGTCATGAGTGGATTTACGAAACTTTTCGTGGTTTCAGATATTCATTCTAGAATGATTTTGTGATCGTGGTGGACCACTGTTTTCAATGAGAATGTATCTCCAGAGATTATAATGTCTATAGGACACGAACCGGTACCGGTATAGCACTTTATTCAGTATTACAGATTCCCACACAGTCGCCCTGCGGCAATGTTAGTATCTGAACTTTTGTATATTTTGACTTCTGGCGAAGACTCTGGCTAAATCAACTACATATTCCTCCAACCATTACGATGCAGCAGCATACATAGGTACATGCGTAGTGGAATTCAAGGAGGGTGTTAGGGAAGACGCACCTGATGCTGTTGGAGTTGTGAAGACAAAGCCTTAGAGAGATGAGATCACGTCTTCTGTATTCAGAGTGAGGAGGTCAAGGCGAGACAGCCCCAGGTTCCAAGGCTTGCTGGAAGACGATCTAAATAAACGGTACATTAACGGGGAGGGTACACTGCTGGAAAGGAGTGCACACGGATGTTGTTGATACATAGTAGACCTGTAAAGAAGTTTAAAGAACCAGAAATGATGTAAAGTGCTATAAAGAGACAGACTTGGGGGGGACTATGGCTACTCATGTTACTGAAGAGAAGTGGAGAGACAAGTTCTCACTGAGAGTGTGTGTGTGTGTACAAGTGAGCTTTCAGTACTAACATGTGGGTAAACAGACCTTGCCGGACCTTATCCTAGAATCAGATCATCCTACATATGTAACCAGTATACATGTGAAGGATATCCCTTGTGAAACAGCCAATTGGGAAAAAACAACAGAAAGATGGTAGTGTAATGCCCGAGGTTGATTATGTGTGTAAATGAAACTAGATGTGAATAGAGCTGAGTTGAGACCCAGACTTACACCTGGGTATTGTAGCGGGAGGTTCTGTACAGCCCACAGTCAGGGGGGAAGGAACGTAGGACGAGTCCTTCAAGAGAAGACGGCAAAAGAATTAGAAAATTAACGATGTTCTGTCTCGATGGCGTGGCGTCATCTGTGACCGATAGTATGGGCGTTACTCTAAACAGCCAGTATTTACAAGGTACAAGAGAGCAGGGGTGGGGGACGGACAGGCAAGGCAGGAAACGATTTGTCTGTCGAAGAGCAGCGACTCACGTTTTGGGATATCAGGGAAAACGTAGTGACGGATGACGCAAGGATACGTGAGGATCTGGATGACATGTTGGCATGCGTTTTCAACAGTGGATGAGAGAGGCTGTAGCCCCGCACCACGCAGGGAGGAGGTCTTGGGAAACGTTGTCATATCTACAGAAAACATAAACTGAAGAATGAAAGGATCTTAACCTAAGGTGAGGCTAATGGTCCCCATGAATATAAATGCGGACACACCTGACCATCTGCTCGTAAAAAAAGTGCTAAGGAAGTGTAAAGCGAGGAAAAGCTGTTGCTGTCTAGTGTATGGGGAAGGAGCCTCGCCGAGGGGGCCGTGGTCCGTAAGGGTCTGCGTAAGGTAGTCAGTAGCAATGGACGACTTCTTCCCGCAGGCCAGAAACTGCCCACCTCACTGACAGACGACACGGTTTCAGGGACAGAAGAAAAATGTCATATGTATCGGACCACTTTAGATTTCTACGAGAGAGTGAGCTCTGATGAAGGCAGACGAGAGAATTGGAGAACTGGGTGGATTGTGTGTGTCTGGGCAGGCCAGTAACTACTGGACTCTGTGCCATACATTAGACTGGTAGAGAGAAGCTTTATCTTCAGGCAGAAATGTTGGGAAGAGTCTTTCAGTGGACAGACTATAATGGCGGGAGAAAACAGAAGGCGTGCCTCAGGTGAGCCTACGCTAAATGGTCTGAGGTCATCAGTGGCTTGAAAAAAAAAAAATATGAATATTTTATGAAAGTACGGATATTGCATGACAGCATGAATATTATTTGACGAGACATAAGCTGCAGGAATCTTTGTAAGAGCTACCTGGAAGTTGGCATTTTCTCTAACCAGTCTCCCGAGTCCCGCCAAAGGATACGAGATCTCTCCTCGTAAGTTCGAGGAGAATATAACTCGGTCATACGGACGAGGAAATACTCAGCAAGTGGCTCGTGTCCTACACGAGGCCAATCCCAGAATACGCTTCTCAGATTTGGTCACAGCAGCAGAAGAAGCACCAGGGGATCACAGGACTGTACCGAAATTGAAAAGAGCTGAGGTACAGAGAAAAGGCTTACACGCCTGAAATTTGCTCGTCATGTAAGAGAGAAGAGCGAGAGGCAAGTTGATCACCTATCCTTCAAGTTTTTGAGACAGGTCGATGATGCGCACGATGGACAGTCCTTCGAGAGACGTGGGGACAGAACAACTAGAGGACGTGACATGATGTTCAGCAAGCAATTTATGCAAAAAGATGTGAACATTTTGCTTCTATAGTATGAGAATGATAGATGAATGAGGACGTTTATGATTACAGATGATGTTACACAGACTTACACTCGTGTGGTGGTGGGGAGAGTTCAACAGACTGGCCCATATAGTACAGCATCCCAGTTGCCCACCATCTACCGGACCCTGACCCACTGTGACGCCACCTGCCCACCTACAGTAACTGATTTGGTTTACACAGACACAGCAAGTTGCACAGACCGTCAGCAGTTGGTAATACCAAGAGCCCCTGTGCCGCCCACAGCGTGGTCAGCCGCCTGGACTCCAGCTGTCACCACCCCTGCCGCCCATACCCTACCGTCACCACCCCTGCCGCCCATACCCCACCGTCACCACCCCTCTCACCCATACCCCACCGTCACCACCCCTCTCACCCATACCCCACCGTCACCACCCATGCCGTCCATACCCCAACGTCACCACCCATGCCGTCCATACCCCACCGTCACCACTCCTGCCGCCCATACCCCAACGTCACCACTCCTGCCTCCCATACCCCCCCGTC
>JAYMFT010102042.1:0-13739 GCA_038088735.1 Panulirus argus
GAGGGAGAGAGAGAGAGAGAGAGAGAGAGAGAGAGAGAGAGAGAGAGAGACCAGGCCTGTGGATGTGAGTGTGACAGACTTCACCGAGTGTCTCGGTCGGTCTCTCTGGGCTCAACACGTTCCTCGGCCAGGAAATTAGTCCAGCAGTAGAGTGCTGGACACCGTCCACCTCGGACACAATAAACACCTCCCACCCTCGACTCGAAGGCTAATGAACACAACTAGTGCAGCCGACAGCCAACAAAAGACATAAAAGACAAGCAGGTCATCAGTTAGGGCGACCTTGAAGCAAACGAGGCTGGAATTTGGTCTTAGACTTCACGAGAGACTTTGTGGCGCCACTATGTGAGCTATTGGTGGGATAGCACACTATGCTTCGCGTTCTCGTGGTATCTATTTCAATCTGCTTAACATTTGCAAGCTGAGTATGTTGCATGATCCAATCCTTGATCTGTATGTGACCCAATCCTTGACCACCTCTTTGATCCAGCTCTTGATACCTGTGGAACCCAGGCTTTGTCTCCTCCGTAACCCAGTCCTTGACCCTTGTGTTACCCAATCCTTAATTCCTAAGTAAACCAGTCCTTTACCTCCGTGTGACCCAGTCCTTCACCCCTGTGTGACCCATCGTGACCTCCACCAGTAAATCAAATCTATTTTTCAAGGAACAAAAATAGGCTCTGGCATTATTTATTCCCCTTATGCAATATTCTTCCCCCGGTTCGACGATGAGCTTCCACATCGATCAGGTGGCCTTCTCAGAGGCCACTACACTTCTAGCCACAACAAGAGCGTCTTCCTCACCAACGGGTCAGTTTCACTGTGTTCGCTACACACCTTGAACTGTCATTCTTTAATTACACCGGCAAGTCTGACGTCCCTAGAGCGAGACGCATTCATCAAATAACACTTCGCCCGTCCTGATCCGACGGCACCCTAGTCTCCGTTAGTGCTCCTTTCAATCTATTTCTTAAGACTGTACTCTAACAGGATCCAGCCACCTGCTCCTTTCCTCCAGCTCCTGGTATGGAGGAACACACGACCTTGGACACCTCCTGGCAGCGAGATATTTCCGTTTCACCTTCAACCTTAGATACATACATGAAGGACAACCCAAACAGACCCCCGACCTCAACACCACTCCAGCGGCAACCCAAGCAACGCTCTTCTATCCTACCTTGACAGGCTAGGGCTATGGAAAACCATGTTCCTGGCCCACCCTCGCCACGGTCAAATGCTTCTCTTATCCCTACAAAGGGAAGATCAGAGTTTCCTCTGCAAGGAGAAGGCTCTTTGTTAATGTTAGGTAGGTACAGAACTCGCACTGACCCTCCTTCCCCCATCGCCACCACTGCCAGCATAAAGGAACACCCACCCACTCTCCCAAGAGTTACAGGGTCATACGTAGTCCTTGATCGACCCTTTGCCCCCCTCCACCTCCCCCTCCCCCCGTGTGAGCATTATAGGAGAGAGGTTCTGCCACTCTTCACCTCCTCTTACATCCTCACTCGTGTGTGTGTGTGTGTGTGTGTGTGTGTGTGTGTGTGTGTGTTAAATAACTGACGGTTTACCAAATCAACTCGTGTCAGAGTCCGAATACAAACAAAAACAGAGAAACAGAGTTGCAATAAAAAAAATAATGCTGAAAAGACTACACAAATACAAAGAGAGAGGAGGCAGAGGGCGGTGGATAGCATACAAATATCCAAATGTTGTGAATGGTGTCCGCAACGGTAGGGACAGAGCTGCTCTTTCAGGTATCTGTAAGAACTTGTTTTGCTCTATGGTCAGGGTGCCGACCCGCAACTAAGGGACGAGAGATCTCAGATGGCAGGAAGTACCGGTGGCGAAAGTAGCGCAGAAGCTTTACCCTGAACAATCGAATAAGGTCTAAGCAATGGCATGAGGGTCGGGAAGGGTCAAGGAGTTGAGCGCATCTCGAACGTTGGTGTAAGAAGAAGCAAAGGATGATCTTAATGCCACTTTTCAAGGTCTCTTTCGTGCTGTGGATAAGGGAGAAGGCAGGGCAGGTAAGGCACTTGGCCAGTCTAGAAAGCAAGAAAACTGTTTAGGTGTTTTTAAAGTTCAGATGCTGGGATTTCAAGCGTCCTAAGTCGTCCAAGAACGTATAGATGACAGCTGAAAGACTTGATGATGACACTGACGTGTTCCTTCCAGGTTAGTTTATCGTCCACAGTGAAAGCGAGAAACTCAAGAGGTCTGCACAACCCGGAGGGGGCTGGGGTCACGGTGAGAGGTTAGGTTGACGTACATAACCGGAGTCTTGGTGTAGTTGATGGTGACACTATTGGTGGCCGTCCAATTCTAGTGGCAGTTGACGATGTTCTTGAAAGGCGATAGAGTCAGGAGAGCTGCTTTCAACGCTGATACCAACGGGAAGAGCTATCGGTATATTTCCATCGAAACGGAGCGTCCATCAGGAGACCACAGATATGGATATAGAAGCATAAAGGTCGCATCTTTTGTGGTCAAAGGGATACCACACATTGAGGGATTACAAGATGATGATGTCCCCTTGGAAGCGTACAGCCTGACGAAGCTCAATGGGGAGATCTGAGAATGATAAAATGAGACTTCTCAAAGCTGATGGTTCTGCTGATGATTATATTACAGATAACTAGATCGAGAGCCTTGGTTAAGTCCGTTAGGGTGAGAGAGCCACAACTGTCATGCGCTTCACCAAGTTGTGGTAGGGAAGGAAGACGAAGAGGCAGAGGGCGGTAGAAGATGCCTCCATATCACCAAACTGCTGAGACTTACAAAGTCTGAATAAGCTGGGTTAAACACAGGCTGGGGATGGGTGTTGTGGCAATAGGTCGTGATCAGTAAAAGACGGTGGACTTGTAATCTTCAGTTTTGGGGATAAGTATGAAGTCCTTCAATCAATGTTGCATTCTGGTAGCTGGTGAGGAGAAGTGATGAGGTGTAAGGAGCTAGTTCAAGTGAGAACTCGTAAAGTTTCATATGTAAGTCAAGGTGTGCAGTGGAGCGCTTTTAACAGTTTTCTAGCAGTCTGACGACTTCAAATTCTCGCACTGTTTTCTGGCTGGGAGGGAAATGGTGTCAAGGTGTAGAAGTCTAGAAGTCTCAGGCAGAAGGTGAATTGACTACTAAGCTGCTTCGTCACTGGAGAGGCGATTAACGCGGGGGAAAGTAGGGAGCCTGCCTCTTCAAGCCACTCAGCCGTTCCAGTTTCCCAAACCAGTGGCTGATGTTGGTCTGATTCAGGTGTTGTAGCTTGGTGGAGTAATACGATTTCTTTCCGAGGCGTTTGTTGCGGAAAGGTATTATAGAGTTTAGGCAGAAGGTCCGGTCTCGCTCCTGCGTCAGTCTCAATGCGGAAGGCGATCCAAGGCACGTCAGCTGGTGTAGTTTCCGGATCGCTTGGAAAAGAAGCTGTAGTAGGCCTCTGCATTACTGTGAGTGTGTGTGTGTGTTGAACTGAGATACAGTTCTCTAACGTTTACAGCTTTCTTGTGTCATGCCAGACAGTGACAATGAATGTTTGCCAGGTAATGGCAATGGATGTAGGCAGTACAACACAAAGTGGTCGAGTAAATAACAAGCACAGCTCGAGCAGATGAAGTCTACAAACGGGCTGTCGACAACGAACAAGAATGACCACTCGATGGAGAAGCTGTTCAGGAAAAGTACTGAAAGAAACTGAAGAGAGGTGCAATTGGTGAGGGGGGAGGGGGAGAAATGGACTTCGGGAAAGTCTCATTTAGTTCCGGCTGTCGGCTGTGGCGCCAGAGAGAAGGGCACGAAGCAGTAAAACAACAGTGGGCCACAACGACCCTCTTCCACTGATCCCTGGCGGATGGGGAGGGACGCAAGGAATGTACCACGCACACTGAACACGTGAACGAATGGAAAGGTGACGAGTGAAAAGCACTTTAAAAAACAGCAACAGAGAGAGAGGGAGGCCACAGCCTGAATATAAATGATACCTGAAAAGAACATAAATATAGGGCATGTAAGAGTATGTGACATTTCCTAACAATACAGCTCCGCGGGACACTACTCACACAAATGAATACTCGGTACAAAAGCACACAAAAGAATGCTTTTAAAAGCCGCTAGATAAAAGTGACGTTAATGTGAGGGAGAAAAATAAAACGGAATTCATGGTAGGGGGACCACATCAGAGGGGGGCCAGAAGTGCAGGAACTGGTGCCTACGACGCCACAACACACAGGGACGCGCCCGCTACATATTCACGACCGCCTCCGCCCGACACACTCAAACGGAAACGTTCATTACATATGCTCAAAGAAGCAGCTCCTGGGCAGGTCACCCACCGGACTTGCACATTGGAGGCAATTCATCGAGGGAACTGTGCATGCGAGTCCCCGAACACGTTAATCAAGGCAGTTCATTCAGGGAAGCCCTCTGCCAATACTTCCCTTGTAGATGTCATCCATGGGAAGGGTTCCTGTGAGTGTCCATCATCGGGGTCCACCGTGGAAAGTCTTACACTACTGTACGTGCAGGTGGCCAGGCTGCCCGGCATGCACAAGCACACACAAAACAGCCGACACACACACACACACACACACACACACACACCAGAGTCGGCACCTCATCACCGCAGGCATATGTCAACACAGAACACACTCAACAGCCGTCTAGGAGCCGCGGATACCGCACTCAGTGGACTGTAACACACGCTTCACCACAGTTCAACACGTGTGCGCAAACTAATTACCCAGCGTCAATTTTCTACCGTTTTACAAGACCTATCAGTGCAGAACTACAGTTCATTTTCTTAATTAGGCAATCGGTTCACGGTGACAAGCATGGCTACGTAAAATAAAAAAATACAGTATCCCATGCAACATATCTCCCATGAGGCTGTACTAATCACTACACACTCATGTCGTCATACGTATACCCCTCATGGCAAGATCGGAATCGTTACATTACAAAATGTGTTTTGGCGTATATTATGTAAGGCTTCGTCAGATTTATCTGTTGCTGAAGAGGAATGAAACTGTAAACAAAGACAGTGATCAGCAAGAAGCTGTATGTTTTACGCCTGTGTGTAGAGGAATTAGGCTCGAACAAACTGTGTGTTGGTAGTGCTGTCGGGGTCTCGGTTATGTCTACAGTTTGCATCACTGTTATCTTCCGGCTTCTGCCAAACTTTCTCACTGCTTCTCTTGAGTGTTTTACGAGCGGTTTAATACTTAGCCGTCCGCGTTGTTTTTCGGTGTTTTCGATGTGAGAGTACCTTGCGGCTGCGACGAATCGTAACGCCTTATTTTGTATCCTCCGTAGCTTCCAACATGCGAGTCTTGGAGGCGAGATGTGTGGGGTACAAGGGAATAGGTGAGGAGAGATATGATAGTGGCTTTCGCCAGGTGTACCGACCGCTTGGTTCTCCGGAAGCCGCCCGAATCCGTAGGGACTAGCCAGCGCCGCTCTTCCACGGGTGGCTCCCCCGGCGACATTATCTGTTACCAAACCTCGTGATGCGAGCAAAGAAACAACAGCACTTCGTACACAAACCCAGTCTCCAGAATACTGTTCCTCGCTGCACAAAACCTGCACCATACACCTACACATACTCTTTAACTCTCTCTTCCATTTCAAAACTTCACCTTCCCCTGTCCAACCCCTTCCCCTTCTTCTCTAACCACCCTAATAGAAAGAGAGAGAGAAAAAAAGAACTGTATGACGGGGGAGTTGAGGTACGGGTGGGGTGAGAGGCAGGCGCCTGACCCTGGCGCGCTGACCAGCCTCACCACCACACCCACGCTATCTCACCACGGCACTGATAGCCTCACGAGCCATTAATTCTTATTTCGTCGAGTGCGATGAGCATCTGCGAGTCGGCCAAGTGACCGGGCCAGCCACCGAGGATGCCAGCCAGGCGCGAGGCCATCATCCATCACCCGCCCCTTCCCTACTTTCCTGCCTGCCGATAGTGTGTCCGTCCATAATGAGGACACCTGGCTTGGATGCCAACTGCGGCCTTCCACCAGGGTCACGATAAATCCTTCCCAAGACCACACCGACCTACGACGTAGCTAAACCCAGCGCCACACACGAGTCCTCGGCCTTCCTAAACTTGGAACCTGACTATGTTAATCCCAGCAGCTTCTAAAGCTGACCCCACTTACCCAGACACCTGACCTTGAGAGTCCCGATTCCTGCCTTACCTCGCTTATCCTCAACGCTAAACTTGATATCCGACTCCCTGGCTGGCGCTGACCCGTGACTTTCAACCTGATTCCGCACGACTTCATCTTGTTGGCTCAATTTCTCCATCCTCGTTACGATTGGCCTGACCTCAATAGGAAACTTTTCCTGTTCACGCTTTCCCATAATAATTCCTCGGCAGAATACCTTCTCTATACAATGTGGCGTTTCTTCTCAGCGTTTTTTCCTGCCCGGTGATGAGCCAGTAGGAGCAGTGGGTGAGAAGACGCCCTCTGCTTTGCTATCCTGTCTAACCCACCAACATGATTACGACCTCAGGCCACCTCGTCGTGCACCATACGGTCTCCTGTTACCTTGCCCTTCCCGTGTACTCACATGACCCCATTTCTGAATAACTTTGACCTGACTCATGAATCTTGCTAACCTTAGCCCCTCATCAATTTGACCTCGGTCCCATTACCTTCTTCATCCTTACCAACAACCGACCCTCACCCTGACCTCCACGCGCCAGACTTTGAGCCTCTTGACCTAAGAGAGGATATTGACTTTCAAAGAGGATGCAAGGAGATCAAAGGACTTACATTCTGCCCCACCAAGCCACGGTAGGCACGTATGATCACGTTGGCCCCGGTGATGCTGTGCTGAGAATATCAAAATAACCACATGTGACACGGGCGATGTGTAAAATAAAAATTCTTACTCTTTCTTTTTCATGTTAGCTGAGACGGCACGGACAACTGAATGCTCTAATCAAGGCTATTCCATTTACGATGTAAATATATATTTCTCTTTTAAGTTGAAGGCTCCAGTCACGAAGACACAAGCCTCTCCTTCCATGGGCGTTCTATAGCAACACATTGCCAGAATTAGATACTGCTGTACTACAATCTGCCATTCAATTGTCACACAACTTGGCCGTGTGGTTCACAGAGGAAGTCACCTCCTCCATATCAGTGACATACTCGCACACTGGGCCCCACACTTGCCCCCATACACACTCGCACATATCGCAAACAAATCCGAACCCTCCCCAAAACATCAAGCCCAAGTGAGAATTAATCTCTCTCACGTTAGGGTATATCTAATTACCATTTCCCAGATGAGAATTACGCATGTTGAGCAATAATTCACACTCCTCTTGTTCCCATCACTCTCCTACGAAACAGCTCTCAAAATCTGTAGGTAGAAACAGATGGTGAAACTATTCTGCGAAGTGTGTGTGTGTGTGTGTGTGTGTGTGTACAAGATGTACCCTAGTTAGTTAGTTGGTCGGATGTGAAAGGTGTGTGGGAGAGAGAGAGTGGAGAGGGAGGGCACGAGGGACGCCGGTGTTGAGTGGCTGGCGCCTGCTTCCCCAAAAAAAGAAAGAAAGAAAAAAAAATCATCTCTTCTTAGTTGCATCTAAACCATGCGGGAGATTCACGGGAAACATGATCTCGCAGAGGCCGTGAATGCAGACCCAGCCGTATGTATTCACCTGCGATCGATAATATCCAAGCGTTGTTACGGACTCTGACAGCAGCTTGTGTAACAAGATATCATCAGCAGGTGTTTTATTTCGTGTGGTGTGGGTGCGGACGCCGCTCCATACCATCCACACACACACACACACACACACCTCTGCCCCTCCTTCAAGGAGCAACAAGACACGTTTGCTCCAAAGCGTATGCCAGCCCAGCCCGGCCACACAACAAACCCACGTATTGCAGAACCCAACAGCTTAGTTCATTTAGCTTTCAATGTGAAATGTGTCTCAGCTCGAGCTGCAGGGGTAGAAGACAGTCCCAAGAAGTAGAGTAGAGTAGACTTTATGTATATCATAACCTGTAGACTGCATGCGTATCTCACGACAACTATATAAAAAAATGTACACCAACACTAACCCCTCATTCTTCGTATCAGCAGATACTTTATATCAACCATTCTATTCGTTTTCATACAACGTGCTGGTCAGTCAATTTCAGACTGAAGCCACTGTTGCATGGGTAAGTTTAAAGCACCGTGGAAGATGAAGGATGCAATACATCTTATCAAACATCTTTTATCCTCCTTCTCAGGTAACACTGTAGGCTTATGTCAATAAAAATCTAAATATGTGTGGAAGCCAACAGCATGTGGAGGCTCTCTGCATACAGAGACTCTCAGCATGTGCTGGCTCTTTTTATATGGAAGCCCCAGCATGAGGAAGCCCTACCATATGGAGGCTCCGGCATTATGAGGCTCACAGCAGGTGTAGGCATCGCTCTAACACCGTGACATACACACCATCATAACTCCTGCCTCCAGTGATCGGCCATGTCACACTTCGTGATGAAACATTTACTGCAAAACAGTGTCATATGCATCTACGCCTTTACTTACAAAAAACTGACATACAAAATATTAATACAGTACGAAGTGTCAAAGATTTCCTTAATAAAACAAGAACATTTCCAATAAAACCTCCACAAGGATGGGAATGAGAACGCCATCCACACCTTGGTTCATATCTGCGAAAAGAGGTGGGGGAGGAAGAGGGGGAGGAAGAGGCGGAGGAGGAGGAGGAGGAGGAGGGAACATTTTGGTAGGGTGACAAATACGAAACTTCCGCTCACCACACACTCCCCCAACGGGAATCGATGGCAGGACGCCCCTGTTTTCCCCAGCGCCGTCCCTCGCCATCTCCCGGCCTCTCTTCTCTTCAGTTTTTCTCTCCACTGATCGACCTGACTGTCCGAGGCTGCAATATGTGCAGGTATCGGAAACGCGTCCCACGGGCACGTATATGCCGTCGTTGTTTCCGTCAGCCGTCCATCTATGATGTTTCAATGTGTCCAATAATCGTATTTCCCTCTCGTGTGTCCAGGATTTAAGCTTGCCCATCAAGTACCTGGGTTTAAGCCTGCCAATCCAGCATCCAGCGTGGCTGCTCTTCCCTTGCCGGAAGCATCAGACACAGCCTCACAATGCCTACACCATCAACATCTCTCCCGTGCTCGCGCCGTCCACACCTGACGTCTGTATGACATCCGCCAATCAGGCTTCTCTCTCCTCACCGGTCGACCTGTAGAACCCCAATCTCACCCCTGGTGAACATGGGATCAACCAAACAGCTGGTGGCGGAGGCTTGCACATCCGCACGCCACGGCAGCCTCCTACGCCAAGGTACACTTGACAGATGCTTATGTCTTCCCACGATACGTGCAATGGCCTCACTCCCCCAAAATGACATTGTACCCGAGGGTTTATAATAAACGGATGGGTCTCGGAGCCCCGACACTATCATACGCTGGTAGGGTCCGGATTCACCTACTCCTGTCTTTTGTTTCGGCTTCTGGTTTCCTGTCACCAACCATGTCTGTTGTACTAACGTGTGTCTGGCATTTCCCCCTCCTCCTCTGCCCCTAGTCTGCTCGACATCACACTTGTCAAGATAAGCTTCGTTGATGCTGACGACCAGCCACCTAATTCTCTGATGCACTCCAGAAATTTTTGTGCATGTGTGTGTGTGTGTGTGTAGTCTGTGTCAGTTACAGTGTGGAATACTGACTTACCCGTCTGGCCAGCACCAGGAATACATCCTCATCATCATATTCATGAGTGATATTGTTGTACATAACAACTATAGAATGGTAGTGTAATATCGTGATGTATATGTGACATGCAGAATGTTCACATTACTTAATAAGTTCTTCCTCGCATCTGGTCCATTAGTTTTTAATGTTCTGTTGTTGTTATAATCATCATTATCCTTATTATCAGATCCAGGTGGGTTGGAGTGGAGTTTTTGTGGATGCAGCACGAACTGCAGGAGCGGGGGCAAGCAGGGTGAGGGTGAGGGGGTGGCTGGTGGACGTGTGCAGGTCAGGCAGGACGGCCACGTTGGCCACGAGATACAGGTAACGCTAATGGCTGACGATGTCCAAGAGGACAAGATATTGCGGAAGCTGGCGACGTGAACACTGGAGCGCGAAGTGGAGGTGATGGTGGAGTAGGGAAGGAGGAGAGGAGGAACGTGGAGGACCGAAGACCCAGCACACCTCATAATGTTCACTAACAACAGCACTCGATCAAAAGAAAGATGGGAATATCATAAGAATCCGGCAGGAAGAAATGTGTCAGGTATCACTACAGAAGCAAAGACCATCTCCAATGAACATCACAAGATTAGACTGGACCACCAACCCTTCCAACAGGCTGGCAATGTTACCCGGCTGAGTCCATGGTAAGGTGGGACGCGGGAGGACTTCCAGTGGTGGGGGAGAGTGGTTGGCGGTGGTGATGGGTCCCCCCTACAGAGAGAGGGCCACCTATGCATCTGTCACAAGAACCATCTCACATCAGGTGGCGATGGGAGGAGTCAGGGTAGGGACACATGCCTGTAATGTCCAGGAAAGTTGATAACACGTTTCCTCTTCAGGAGAATGGTCAGATCTCCATACCTCCTCCGCTGACGACACCAAGGGACTATCTACGAGAGGTAGTCGACCTCTGCATACACCATCACCGCCACCATAACCCACAGCACACACGCACACACACTACTGAAGCCTGCCGGGATCCCTCACATTACCAGCCTTCACGACCTCATGCAATCCTATTAAAACGTGGGTTTATATCTCCCTAGACTACCTGTGGCGGTGAAGACCAGCGTCACGCACATTACCAGACAGACCCTGCTGCCTGCCTGCACTACCTCCTGCACCTCCAGCCGCTGCTAACCCCTCCACGCCTGCTGGGACAACACCACATACCCTGGGACAAACACCAGGGGCATTTCACCTGCGCCACACCCGAATGAGCCGTGGTGAACACACCAGGTGCTGCTGCGGCGGGTGCTCGGCCTGACTCCCAGCGGTGTGCAGGACCCAAATGGGTACAGATCCAACTCTCGCACTACACTGCTTCTTCAAGACACCTTCACGAAGCTTGGTACGTCCTCACTTTCGGATACCAAATGAAAATGAAAACATGCTTTGAAGAGATGTTGATTTCTAAGTCGATTTTTGAATATCTCATTTGTACCTAAGCTTTGAATAACTACAGGAATATAGTGATTCTCCCTGACTATTAAGAAGAAAACATCGCATTTATTTTAATCTCTTCAGTTAGCCTGTCTAAGACCTTATTCAACCAAGGAGCATGTCGCTCTTGTAATACGATCCATTAACTAATCTAATTTTTCTTTAATCACTGGTAGTATGTGGAGGGTGGTAACTGACGACCAGTCTTTCACTTCATCCGTAGCGCTGGTACATCAGCCGTCGCTCGCGCTTCTCTAAAATTCACCGAGAGGAGCCTGGCAAGTTCGCGTGCCTCTATAACCATACCACTGACAGCTACTGATGTCCACGCCCCGCGCCTGCCCCACCACAACACGCCCACAGCATTACCAACCGTTCCAGCCTCTCTCAAGGAACCCATTATGGATGTCAAGAATGAGAGAGTCGGCTGCACAAAGCAATTCATGAGCACATTAAACCAGAGAGAGAGAGAGAGAGAGAGAGAGAATATGTCCGTCTGATTATACATATATATATATATATATATATATATATATATATATATATATATATGTGTGTCTGTGTGTGTGTGTGTATGTGTGTGTGTGTGTGTGTGTGTGTGCGTGTAAAACTATGGAGGTAGCTTAAGGAGCTGTACAGCAAGGTAAGTAATGGTGAGTGGAGGCGGCCGTTAAGACGTCATCCCGCCTTACTGCCCTATGGTTTTGACCACATGACTTCTCGTTAGGCTAGGTTCTCCCTTGGCTCCCGCGGCTTCGTCCCCTGCTGCTGTGAGGCCACACAACCTACACACTTGTGTACAACCTCACACGACATCCTCCCTCCCTCCTCACGTCACGAGCGATCCTCACAAATGCACCCTCACAAACCACACTTGCTAACACCGCTTGCAATACTCACACGCGAAAGAATTCACTGAATCCCGCCCGGCTTGCTCTTATCTCTCTTGTTTTGAAGCTCCGTAAAATCCAGCCCGCCTTTTTATTTTGAGGCATCTGTTGCGTTATCTTCTTTGCTGAAGGTACTGCTCATCGGGAAAATATTACTACGATGTCTTTTACACCGATCTCCAGAGATACTCATCGGAAGAAATGCTGTATATTCATACCCTTGTAGTTTTCCACTGCTTTCTTATGAGAAATGGAAACTTATTGTGGTATTCGCAAAAGGATGATAAGAAGCTCTGGTTTGTGGCTGAACCAACGTCACAGTTCAGAGAGTAAATCAGCAGTGATGCAAGTGCAGTTCCTTAGGTACCGAGCTTTTGCCCTCGTAGTTATTACAAACATCCTAACGTACAAAAACGTTTTTGGGAACCGTTCGTTGATAAGCTGTACATCCGTCTTCCCACATTTCCAATTACACCCATCGTGCGCAATTTGTGCACTACGGCGTATTCATCAAACCGTGCATTTCCTACTAGCATCCTCGTCGTCCCGCAGCGCCTCCTCAAATCTCACCACGGCGATCAAGGAGCAAAGAGAGAAATGACCATCGCACCCTGATACCGCGTTGCCCTGCGTTATATACATACTGTTTCTAAGAAGCCAGTTAACGTGCATTTCAGGACTCACGAAACTTTACATGACATATGACATCAACAGTGCCGTTGGCGGGTTGGGTTCTTTGACACTGCTCGACCTCCTCATTCCAGGAGGACCGGGACTACATGAGCCGGTTTCAAACCTCCTGGGATTATGCCGGAGTCACGGCCGTCTCAGTGGGGGAAGTGTCATGCCCGTGCTAATTGGGCTGTGCATTCATAAATAGATTATATTCACAAACACTACATTACAACCTCCTTGCTTAGAACATAAGCAATCCTTATTCATGATACACTACACTACACCCATCCTGGTTAAGTCACAAGCAATCCTAACCCACAAAAAAAAAAAAAAAACATTTCACTTCAGCCAAGGGAGGTACCCTGCTGGGGTACCTCCTCCAGCAGACCAGACGGGTCTCCAGCACCCTCATACAAGCGAGATAAACCCCTCACCATCACAGGCTTGCCATTAAAAGAAATGAATTCCCACTTGCAAGTTCTGCACCACAACCACAACCACCACCACCACCATCAGCTCCCTGGACCCCACATACACAACGCCCTCCCCTCCAGGCCCCCTCCCGCAAAGCTCCCCAGGGGAGGAGCCGACGGTCCCCACCCCCCGGTCGCTCGCAACACCACTATGTCTCATGTGTTTAGCCTCACCATTCCTGCTCCTGGTGCACGCCACCCGCGCCGTGTGTCACAACCACCGCCACGCCACCGGCATGTCCCACCCTGCCACACGCCACACCTGGCACCGCCATTCCCTCTTTCTTTATACTGTACACCTCCAAGAGCATTATATGTTTATATTATAAATAATCAAGTTTATGTGCGTGTTTAATCACCTGCTCGTAATTATGTATCTGCACAATACGAGGAGGCAGTGCTACAATCGTGAGTGTGTGGGTGTGTTATATAACTACATACAAACATACACGTAGAACATTTTTCATCTATGCCTTTATTTATTCATATCATCATTAGTATATGAACCAATA
>JAYMFT010102053.1:0-13739 GCA_038088735.1 Panulirus argus
AAAATCCTCACTTGGCCCCCTTTTCTGTTCCTTCTTTTGGAAAAGTGAAAACAGGAGGGGAGGATTTCCAGCCCCCCACTCCCTCCCCTTTTACTCGCCTTTTACGACATGCAGGGAATATGTAGGAAGTATTCTTTCTCCCCTATCCCCAAGGATAATCTATCAATCTATCTATTTCTTTTCATTCATCATCATTTCCCACATTCGTAAGGTAGCATCTAGAAAAGATGACTGAGACTAAGAGGAAAAAATCCTCACTTGGTACCCTTCTCTTTTCCTTATTTTGAAAAAGTGAAACAGGAGGGGGGATTTCCAGCCAACCGCTCCCACCCCTTAGTTGCCTTCTACAACACGCAGGGAATACATGGAGAGTAATCTTTCTCCCCTGTCTCTGGAGATATCTATTTATGTATCTACCTGTCGATCTATATTTCTGATGTCTGTTCCCCAATGAAGCTCCCTCAAAAGGGCTGGCCACAGTAATAAAGTCTCCGTAACTCCAGTGCCTTTTCCTAGCCTTTAATGCCTCACCATTAATAGGCCACTGGCAGGGTTCAACTCCAGCACAGCATTTCCAGTGGCTCCAACCTAAAGTTCCTATTGACTACTTCTACCTAATGCTCCTGCCAAATGTCCTACCAACTCTTTCTACCTAATGCTCCATCCTCAATGTTCCTACCAATTACTTCTATCAACTGCTTCAATCATTTTGTTAAAAGGCAGGGCTAGCACACAGTGCTCACCACAGTAAAATACAAAGTTACAAAGAATGAGCTGTGTGAGTTTAGTGTTGTCAGGTGTTATGTGTGACAAAGAGAGATTGTAAGTTGAGGACAAAATGCCAGTAGTTCAAATGTGAGTGAAACAATGAAAAGATAGCTTACTGGGTCAGTAATATTTTTCTCCCCCAAATACACAATGTGCATTTTCCCTGCCTTTCATCTGACAGTAACACTATCTATGTCTTACATCATCACCTATAACTAGTTCTTTGAAGTACCATTTCCAACTACTGAAAGCTTGATCCTCTGTCACATGTATAATCACCAATTTGTCCAATACACTTCTTCCTTTTTTAAATGACCTTCCTTCTACATCTATGTACTTCCTTTCAAAGCAACTTGTTATTCTCCCACATAAGATATATATTAACTTTTTTTCTAGTAACATACAATTACCTCTATTTCTTTTATTCTGCACTGGTTAAACAGAAATCTGAAAGATGCACACCCTGTAAAACCCCTCTTCCACCAGTCCCTGGGATATTTACACATTAACATCATCATACCATAGCCATATATAATGGTTACATTTCAGTACACGTCTATTAATTTTTGATGTATTTCTTTCATCTTATAACGGTAAATGGGAAATCAGAAAGATGCACAGCCTCTAAACCCCTTCCTCACCATTTCTTCACACACCCTAGGGAATTTATATGTTTATTTCAGCATCATATAAGGCATGTCTGATGACTTTGTTTTCATTATAGCCTTTATTCTTCCATGGATTTCTTTACTTCTATTCATGGAAATAGAAAATTTGAAAACCTTGCTTTTTGCCCAACCTACTGCAGGCGAGTTAAATATCATCTCCTTTATGGTAACACCAGCAGTTAATAGAACTACAATCTGTCTTCCAGCAGGCAGGGAAAATAATCTCACCTCAGTACCCCTATAATCACCATTATAGATGCATGTTCTTCAACCTCTCAGGTCATGCATACAGGGACCCCAACATAAAAGCATCTGTACTTGAACGAACAAAGTGAGGAGTACCACTTATCATTAGATGTACTGGTTAGTGAGGAAAGTGAAGAATAACAGATAAAATATGACAAAACAAGTGACTCAGTGATTTCAGTGAAAGTAAGGAGAAGGGAGGCCAGCATAAGATCCCACCACCTACTATTCCACCACCATCACACTCGGCCTATGTGTGGTTACATGGAACATAATATGTAAAAACTTAGGGTGATTCAGATGATAGTAAAGAGCTAGAATATTCCCAGTCATTGTTACATTATCTATATATTCCACATATTTTTCTCCCATTTCTCTCCCTCCAGTACTCTTCCACTTTATTTCCTCACATCACAGGTGGTCTTCCTCTCACACCAATCCCTTTAATCATACTATCATATACTCTCATTGTAAAATACCTGTTTTACATTCCTTCCACATGCCCAAACCACCTTAAAGTATTACATTTCACCCACTCTACCACTCTATCATCTATACAGCAGTGTGTAGTGTATCATTTTATAAGCATAGTGTAATATGTCTATGTATATATTTATGTTATTCGTCACCAATGCTGGGTCTCTATAAGAAAAAAGAGTAGAACGTGATATCAAGAACAGAAAAAAATGAACAATCAAGACATCCATATCCTTTTCTCTTATCATAAGGAGAGGAAGATTACTCCACACATGCAAGCCACACCCCCTCCTCCAACATATAATCATGTTATTCACCACCAATACTAAACCTGTGGTACAAATAAGAGTAAAGTAGTAAAGTAATAAGTGCGGGACCAAGTTCAAGACAAAGTAAGAAACTTGACCTCCCCATCCTCAACTTTTATCTTGATGTAACAGACACGTTAGCTACAACCCCACCTCCTGCTCACTCAGTGTTCCACAATGCTAACACAAAAGTAGTTATATTATTTTATATGTATATTGCTTTGCTTTTGCTTGCAAATCTATCAATTAATAAAGGAAAAAATGTACTGTTTGTGCACAGTGATGGACTTCCAGACCTATCCCACTGTTAGGGTTGTTTAACAATCAAATGTCACTTCGACTGAAAGCTACAATCTCTCTATAGAAGTTCTTTACTACTTCTAGCAAAAATTCTTATTACCAAAAATCCTTATTCCACAATCCGTAACTATCAATTCAATCATGATCTTTATCTACATAAATACATGCTGTAGTCATACTCTTCTCCTCTACACTATAACATTTTTTTCACCAAAAGTCTTACAGTGTAGACATCATCCGCTAAACAAAATCAATTACACTCATTCTTCCTATAATTTTCATATATACATCTTTTCTTAATATTTTCCCTTAACTGGAGTTCACCAGTTATGACGACTCTTTTGCCAAGGTCATCCCTTGAGGAAAAAGGCATCAGAGATATATAGACAGCTATTTTAAATGATTAAATTACAACCTTTAAAGCAGTACACACACCTCCTCTTTCTCCTTGACTAAGCGGTCCTTCTCTGTCCGAAGATCAGAGAGAGCTTTCTCCATGCTTCCTTCTCGATCAGCTGATGCACAGGACATAGCATTCACTTGGCTTTCCAAGCACTTTACTTTCTCCTACAAAGATAAATGACTTGAGCTTAACAGGAATAGATGACAGATAAAGCATTAATTCAGATGGTAATAAGGAAGAATCTGCCAATTTTATTAAGGGAAACTTTAAAAAAAAAATTTATCATTAGACAAAGCCAACACCTGATTACACTGTTTACCACTTACAGCAAAAATCCTAAAGAAATAACAAATGTTAAGCAGCCTAACAGGCAAAAGGAGCTGAATGAAAAAAAGCAACAAGCATAGCCTGTTATACCTGTCCAATACACATAACTGAATCTTAAAATAAGTTGTCATAACTGTCAGAAAAGGATGATAAAGTCTACCCATCATCACCATCAATGTACCAATTTTCATTTCTTCAATATTAAGCATATGTCATTGTACTTGGATTCTTTAGCAATCCTCCTGAATCACTGGCATTTATTTACTCTTTTAGCTGTAAACACAAGCTTCATTTTAAGTGTCTACTATCTGGTAAAATTGTTTTCCTTAATTCCCTAGTTTCTATTAAATGGAGACATCTTGGTTTTCAGTAATCTTATATACATAACCAAATTGCTTTCATGTATCATCCTGCAAGGAAATATGTAACTTTAGCAAAGCTGCTTGCAATTTGGGGTAACCTTTTGTATCAATTTTCACCATAGTATGACTATCGAAAAACCATTTTTGAATGTCATCATTTAATATCTTCAATTCATGGCTACACTTTGCACTGAGCTGCCTTCAAGGACTAACAACTAAGTTTAAAGCTTAAATCAGCACTGATCAAATCCAAAAAATCTTATGATATCAATTAATACCTTACAAACAGAAGCAGAATAGTTTACTTAGTCTTCTTTGAGAGCAATGAAATCTTGTTTAAGTTTACATTATATTCCAAACAGATTTTCAGATATGTGCATTATAAACTTATCTTTATAACAAATTTTCATCAACAAAACTTTAAACACTAGTACACTGTACTAGATTAGCTTTCAAACAATAAAAGCAGTTTCTTCCTCCTTTCAAATAAAAGGTGAAAGGAGAAAACTGTAAACTGTGAGGAAACTGCAGATATTTCCATATATAATGTAATCAGTTGTGTACATACCCAGAACTGAATCATTTATATAAATAAAAAAAAAACAGATCTTACCTCTAAATCAGAAACTTCCCCTTCCTTAAGCATCACTTGTTCCTGCAGCTCATAAAGCTCCAAGTCCTTTTTCTTGGTCATTTCCTCTAGATAGGAACTGTGCTGTTTCTTTAGCTGCTCAGTTTTTTCCACATTTGTTTTAACATCCTCTTCCAGCTCCTGGATTCTCTTCTTCATCCACTGCAATTCCTCTTCATATTTTTCTTTTTCTATCTGCTGCTGTTTACTAGCAGCATTATTATCATCTATTCTAGATGCCTGCTCTCTGGATAGCGCAGCTTCCTTTTCTCGCAGTAATTCTTGGACATTTTCTAACTGCTTTTCCTTTTCTTGTAACTGATTATTTAGGGCTGTAAGTTGCTGTGAGGAATCTGAAGAAGAGGAAAGACAAACAGCCACCTGTTCTTTTAACTCATCTCTCTGCTTTTCTAGTGCATCAATTCGTGACTCCGCAGATGTCAGCTGCAGGTCAGATTCACTGATCACTGCTGTTTTTTTAGTGATATCACTTTCCTGTTATCATAAAATGCATCATTAGTATCATCAAGTACAAGACATAAAAAAAAATGCTATGCTATTAATTTCACCCTTTAGCTGTGTGGCTTGACTTCAGTCAATTCAATGCTTTTCCCATTAGACAAGTGACTTGACTTTCTCCATTCATTCAAAAAATGCACGTCCTTGCTTAAGTCCTGCCACATTTCTGACTGAATTTATACCAAAGATGGAACGATGGAGTAAATCAAATTTTGAGTGATTAGGGCCTAAATAAGTGGGAGGGGGGAAAGGAATATATGACTTGGAGTGAACTGGAGCAATGTGATATATAGGAGGGTGATGGTGATGTGCTGTCACTGGACTGAACCAGGCATATGAATTAGCTGAAGGAAACCACAGAAAGGTCTGTGAGGGCCTGGTTGTGGTTAGGGGACTGTGGTTTTGGTGCATTACCCAATAAAGCTTAAGAATGGATATAAGTAAATGAGGCCTTTTCTTTGTCTGTTCCTGGTGATAAGTCATTAACATGAGAAATGGCAAACAAGTTTGAAGGAAAAAAGAAAAAAGTGTAAGCACTGCACTGCACTTACACATTTTTCTTTCAAATTTGTTCCCCCATCTGAAGAAAACACCCAATTTCTTAGAAGTAGATTTAGCTATTTCTGCAAAAAATATGGGATTCCCTACACACACTAAATGTTACAGTGGTACTAAGTATGTTTACAATGTTGAGTGGTGGAATTACAGATCCATCAATTCTGAAGGATTTTAAAAACATTAATAGGAGGAAATTGTATTTTAAAGGCATTAAACTTAACTAGTTTGTAACAGCCTCACCACAAAATCCTGCCCAAATATGAGCTGAAAGAGGAACCTGTGACAAAACAAGATTTAGATTAAGCAAGAGGAGGTAGAGTGAACTTAGAGAAGTGGAGGAATGCAGGTGTTGAGTCATTAGCATTTAAGTACAATTAGGCACTTAAGAAAGAAAATAAATAACAAAAAGGAGGAAGACCACAGGAGACTACTATCTGCACCCCAAGAATTTCCATCCCTTAAGATCTTTGTTGTTGTTCTTATTTCTTTTCATCCCAGATAAAACTTTTCTAGGAGACTTCATTGTCTGACAACTGAGGTGGAAACAGACAAGAAACAATGTGGTTGCTGAGACATTTCTCAGTAGTTGTGTATAAGAAAAACCACACAAAAAACAGGTTTTCCTGCATTTGTAAACTTTTTTATACCTAACTGCTTCTCCTGCCCCAGCAAGGTAGAAACAAGAACAAACAAATGTTGGTCCCACTAGCATACATCCACTCTCTAGCTGTTACATATAATGGTGTGAAATTAAGTCCCACAAAAGAATAATATACCCTAGTTCAGCTCACTAACAGCATATCAACCCCTATACTCATCCCTTAGGAGTCTTAATGAAAATTTTATCACAGCCCTCGACATCAAAGCATTAGACTGGGTATGGCACGACTCTATGCTTTCTAAATTTCCTTTCTGTGCTTTTTCTTCTTTTCTATGTTCCCTTATATTCTTGGAAGTATTTTTTCACACTTACTCGCCATTTCTCACATTTGCGAGGCAGCAAGAGGAACAAACAGAGAAAGTCCACACTTGCTCACATCCATTCTCTAGCTGTCATGTGCAATGCACTAAAACCACAGCTCCCTAACCAAAACCAGGTCCCATAGACCTTTCCATGGTTTCCCTCTGATACTTCCAATGCCCTGGTTCAGTCCACTGACAGCACATGGACCCCTGTATACCACATCATTCCAATTCACTCAATCCTGTGCATACCTTTCACCCATGGCATGTTCAGGCCCCGATCACTCAGAATTTTTTTTCACTCCATTCTTCAGTCTCCAATTTGGTTCCCCCTTCTTCTTCCATCCATTTCTGACAAATATATCCTCTTTGTCAACCTCTCCTCATTCACTCTCTCCATATGTCCAAACCATTTCACTACACCTTCTTTTAGCTCTCTCAACCACAACAGTAAATAAGAATGCTAACCACCACACTAGAATAACATAATTAGAAAACAAGATACTGCATTAATGAAAATCACCATCAGCAAAAAATTATCAAAATATATGAATAAACAATCTAGTTCATTCCATCTTATGCATGCCTCTCACCCCCTGAATGTTCAGGCCCCAATACACCAAAGCCTCCTTCTCTCCATCTTTTGATCTTCTTAGTCTCTCCCTCCCCATTCTTCCCTCCACCTCTGACACACAGATCCTTTAAGTCAGTCTTTCATCGCTTACCCTTTCCATATACTCAAGCACCCCGTGGTCAGTTTTCTCAATTCATCTGCACTTACTATCACACACCTCTCTTTCACTATCATTTCTATCAATCTATTTATCTATATCTCTAAAACCTGTTCCAAATGGAACTCCCTCAAAGGGGTGACCATGGCAACAGTCTCCATGACTAAAGAACCTTCATTTCTAACAAAATCAATCCACCTTACACCACATTTGTCCTCATGCATTTCATTTCAAGCAAGTCTTAATGTTTCCTTTCTTTTACATTCAAGGCCTACGACTCACATCTATACAAAATGATGAGACTTGAAAGCCATGAGAAACTTGTGAACTTGAGAAACTTATAACTCTAAGAAACTTGAGAGCCATATAGTGCTGGCCAATTTCTTGTCTTCAAGAAGATAAGCTACTTCCTCTTTTAGTGTATATAATGTGAATTATGCATTATAGGCAACGACGTGCAAGTGGAGGGCTCAGCTAAACCAATAGTTCAGAAGAGGTAATCACATAAGCTGGTTAATTCTAGTTTCCTTTTTCACAGGGCCTATACTGCCTTTCAAATGACAAGTCTCTAGGTACATTCCTCTATATTTCATTGTAAAACACTACAAAAGTTCCATAATACCTATATATTTACCAAAGATTTTATATGTTCTTCAAAATTTTGTATTTTTTGCTTGTATTCTTCTTCCTGTGCTAAATTCTGCTTTTCTGTTGCCTGCTTTTCAGCTACTCTACTCTCTCGTTCATTAGAGAGTGATTCTTCTGATCTCTGTAGTCTCTCCTGTGAAGAAAAATGCAGAGAGTACAGTTAGTTTTCATACTTTACATGGGGAGTCCTCTACATTATTTATTCACAAAACAATACACAGTTTCAGCATGTGCCCTACTAGTGATGAAACTACCATGTTAAATTAACTTCCAGCTGCTAATCAAAAGTAAAATAAGTTGGATACTAAGCATTATGGATCTGTGGTACTTATAATTCTGCTAAATATAAAAGAAACAATTGTATCCACTTTAACAGTAATTATAATTCTGCTAAATATAAAAGAAACAATTGTATCCACTTTAACAGAGTATTTATGAACATGGAGAATCTTAAAGAAAGGAGCAAATCTACAGTATGTTCAAGGCAAGTGGGCCTTGAAAGAGAGTCAGTTGTTGGCAGATGGCATGGCTCCTGTGGAAGACTTGAATAAGACTGCAAAAGTTGGTGTCTGGCATGGCTCTGGTGGTAGACTCAAGTTAGTAACCACAGAAGTTGGTGTCTAAGTTTTGAAGAGCAAATGAAAGGAAGTTAAAAGTCAGTATAAATAAAATCAAATTTTAAGGTTTAGTTGGGAAGAAAGACAAGTTTGTTCGAGTAGGAGTTTGAATGGAGAGAAGCTGGAGAAAGTGAAGCATTTTTGACACTTGGTAGTGGAAATGGCAGCAGATTGAACTATGGGAGCTGCAGTGAATTATAAGATGAGAGAGGGAACAAAACATCCAGGTTGCACTGAGAAATGTATGGAAAGAGAGGTAACCATCTGAGAGGTAAAACAGAGGTTTATCCAAAATTATAGTTGTCCTGACAGTGCAGTATGGATGTGAGTTGTGGGCCCTAAATATAAACAATTGGAAGAGGGTGGATGCATTGGAACTGAAACACTTGAGGAAAATGTAGTGTAAGGAGAAATAAATATCTATGGAATGATAATATAAGACAGAGGGTGGTAGTAAGTTGAGTAAGACTGAGAGAGCTGAACAGGGGTGTGTTACAATGGTTTGAACATATAGAGGGTGAGTGAAGAGAGACTAATTAAGAAAATATATGTGCCAGAGGTGCATGGTGCAAGGGGAATGGGAAGACCAGGGAGATGGAAGAGTGGGGTGAAAGATTCTTTATCAAGGCCTGAATATCTAAGGTCAGAGTAAGGGATACAGTAAAATGGAGCATTAAATCATAGAGGGGGCTATGTGCTATAAATGGACTGAACAATGGAATATTAAGTGCTCAGGGAAAACCACTGAAAGACCCGTGGGTATTGGATTTGGATCGGGGGCTCTGGTTTTGGGGCATTATACATGGCAGGTGGATGTGAGATAATAAGGATATTCTACAAATGTTCCTGGTGCTAATTCACTATATGAGAAATGGCCAACTAGTAGAAACAAGAGTGTGTATGAAAGAGCTTACAAGGGTGTGCAGAAATGGTTTGGACATGTGGAGATGACAAGTGAGAAGAGGCTCACTAAGAGGTATATGTGTTGGAAACAGAAGAATGAGAACAAGGAAACCAAGGAGGAGGTGGAAGTATCGGGTGTAAGATACTTTGACTGATTGGGGTCTGAACATGCAGGAGGGTGAGAGGCATGCATTGTATGGAACAAACTGGAGCAAAGTAGTATACATGGAAGGATTTCCAGTCAATTGGAAGAACCAAGGCATATGAAGAGAACCAAATTGGTTTCAGTGCATTATACATGACAGCTAAAGAGTGGTTGTGAGCAAATGAGGACATTCTTCATTTGTACTAACCACTACCTTGCTACACAGGAAATGGTGCACAACAATGAAAAAAATATTATCACTCCTTTCTTTCTTTCAAACTTTTTTACCATTTCCTGCATTGGTGAGGTAGAAACAGGAACAGATGAAGAAAAGGCCTCATTCACTCACATCCATTCTCTAGCTATCATGTGTAATGCACCGAAACCATAGCCCCTCATCCAAAACCAGGCCCCAAAGACATTTCTGTGGTTCCCCAGATGCTTCATATGCCCTGGTTCAGTCCACTGACAGCATGACACCACCTGTATACCACAATGCTCCCTTTCACTCTATCCCATGCACATCCTTCATTGCCAAAAGTTCAGGCCCTGAGCACTCAAGACCTTATTCACTCCATCCATACATCTCCAAACATTAGTATCATTATTCTTTTGTACACATTTGCAATAATGAGCAGATGGAAAATGGCCTCATTCACTCTCATCCTCTCTATCTGTCATGTACAATGCACTGAATCCAGAGCCCCAATCAAAAACTAGGCCCTGAAGACTTTTCCATGGTTTCCCCTGACCATTTCATATGCCCTGGTTCAGCCCAATGACAGCACATCACACCCTGTATCATTCTAATTTGCTCTATTCTAAGAATGCCTCATACTCTCTTGCATGTTAAAGTCCCAGACACTCAATATGTCTTTCATTCCATCCTTCCACTTATTCCTTAGTCCCCACCTTTTCCTTGTCCCCACTACTTCCAATATCATCCTCTCCTTACTCATCTTCTCCATATGTCCAAACCATTTCAGCAAACCTTCTTCATCTCTCATACATACTCCTCTTATTACCACACCTCTACTACCCCATCATTTCTTACTCAATCAGCCCTTTTCAACAACATATGAAGAGTGGCAAAGCAGTTGAAATGGATGAGATTGCAATTAAATTTCTCCTGGAAAAGGGTGGCTGTGTTACTGATTAGCAATTTATGATGATCAATGTATGCATGGATCATGACAAGATGCCTGAGGATTTGTGGTATGCCTGTTTAGTGCCAATGTATAAAGGCAAGGGGCACAAAGGTGAATATTCGAATTACTGAGGTATAAGTTTGTTTACAATGCCTGGTAACTTGTATAGGAGAGTGGTAATCAAGAGTGTGGTGTCTTGCACGGAGCATCAGATTGGGAAGGAACAGTGTGGTTTCAGGAGTGATCAATGTGTAGACCAGGTGTTTGGTTTGAAGAAGTGGTGTGAAAAATAGGTAGAAAATGAAAAAGATTTGTATGTGGCATTTCTGGATCTGAAGAAAGCATATGTGGTTGACAGAGATGCTTTATGGATGATGTTACAGATATATGGTATAGGAGAATGGCTTACAAGCAGTGTGAGATTTTTACCAAGAGAGTAAGGCATGTATGTAAGCAGGTAGAAAGAAGGGTGAGTGGTTCCTGGTGAAGATAGGTATGCAATAATTGTGTGATGCCATCATGGTTGTTTAATCTGTTTATAAATGGGTGATGAAGGAAGTGAATGGAAGTAATTTTGGAAAGAGGTGTAGGTCTGCAATCTGTTAGCTGCTGGGAGATTTTGGAAAGTCAGTCAGTTACTCTCTTTGCTGATGATAATGCTGGTGGCAGATTTGAATAAAAAACTGTAGAAGTTGATTTCTCAGTTTGGGAATATGGGACAGAAGGTCAAGAGTGAATTTGAATAAAAGGAAAGTTATCAAGTTTAAGAGTATAAAGTATCAATTCATTAGGAAAGTAGATTTAAATGAAAAACCTTGGATGAAGTGAACTGCTTCAGATACATTTGAATGGAAAAAATTTGGATGAAGTGAAGTTTCAGATACCTGAGAGTGGACATGGCAGCAAATGGAACCATGGGAGCTGAAGTGAGTCATAAAAGGGAGCAAAGATCTTGGGCAGTATGAGGAATATGTGGAAAGAGAGGTCACTATCTATGAGAGCAAAGATGGGTATATTCGATTATACAGTAGTCCCAGTTGTGCTGTATAGATGTGAGGCATGGGCTCTAGATGAGAATGTATGGAAAAACAAAAATGTGTTGGAAATGAAATATATGAGGACAATTTGATTGTGAAGAAGGTTGATCTAGTAAGAAAGGATAGGGTAACAGCAATGTGTTACAAACAGAGTATGGTTGAGAGAGCTGAAGAATGTGTTGCAATGGCTTGGACATAAGAAGAAAATGAGTGAGGAGCGGTTAACAAAGAAGGTGTATTCTTTTAAAAGTGGGGTGGACAAGGAGAAGGGGAAGACCAAACTGGAGATGGTATGATGAAGTGCTCCAAGCCTAAACATGCAGGAAGGTATAATGCATACAGTGGATAGATTGAACTGGAGAGATGGGGTATACCAGGTGCGATATGCTATAAATGAGCTAAACCATGGCATATGAAGCTGCCACGGAAAACCATGGAAATGTTTTTGGGGTCTGGTTGTGGATATGAGGTTCGGTTTTAGTCCTTACACATGACAGCTAGAGAGTTGATATGAGCAAATGAGGCCATTCTTCGTCTGTTCCTAGCATTACCTACCTTCTGTGGGAAATATCAAAGAAGTATGGGAAAAAATATATTTAATAAGTGTTCCTGGACTCCACCTGCTTATGGTTTTCAGCAAACTGAAGAATTTCTCACCCCAAAGGAGTCCATCCTTTCTCTGCTCTTAATGGAAGACAGTTTTGGAGCAGCCAAAGCACCTGAAGAAGGGGTCTTAGGGGTTACATAATAATATATATTTATTCACTCATAATAATCATAGGGCCCCTTTCTGAAGGGGCCTGGTTCTACCCTAGAACCCCTTTCCCATGAGCACCTGAAGCCAAGGTTGCACTAGACTCAGCAGCAGCAACAAGATGAACCCTCTGAAGTGGAAAGTTCTTTGATGAGACAGTAATCCATTTTAAAATGAAAATACTACAATTTCATCAAAGGTGACTTTTCATTTGCGGAGTAACTTCATGCAGGTGAAGTCTAGTAACACTTTATAATATACAATAACTATAACAAACTTTATAGATATCTGCTCATTTGGGTATACTTTTGCATATACCATTTTACTTTCTACTGTGAAAGAGGCTAAAGGTATCAATGTTAGAGAAACAAAGAAAGATATTCACTGAATTCAAAGACAGAGAAAAGGCAAATATCAGACCATATCAAAAATATATCAAACAAAAGAAAATGATCCTACCATGAGATTTTGGATCTGATCATCTTTCTGCTTGAGGTTTGATGTAAACTGAGTAAGCTTCTCTAGAGTGTCAGATACAGTGGAGTTGGCATTCTGCAGTTCCTCCTCTAACTTTAACTTGTGGCTCTCTAAAGATGTAATCTGTATGGGGTGATCAAGGGCTGTGGTAAATGATAAATAAAAAGCAGAGGAACAAAGCCTCAAATACCTTTCCCAAATGAGCTAGCCACTCACTGTCCTTGCATTCATTCATTTTGCAGCATAATTGGTATTATTTCTAAATGTACTTGAGCTATTCATTAACCATCAATTCTGCATATGAAATGAGAACAGAGAGTGAAACTAAGGTCAAGATAAATAAAAAATGAAATCTTTCAACATCCTCCCCAAACTTACAAGCCAATTCCCTCATAATGATTTTCAGAATAAAAGTGTTTTAATCTAACACAACATGGGCAACTAACTACATGCCTTAATAATAGCCTTCTCATAAGCACCATATACACATTATATATTTCATATATAAATGTATATATTATATAATTTTACTTATCTATTATATTTGATCGCTGTTTCCCACATCAGCGAACTAGTGCCAGGAAACAGACAAAGAAAGACCCATCCACTCATATACACACATATATACATGCATATATACCCACAATACATACATATATACACTATTTGTGTTTTGCAGTTTTACACTTGTGTTGTCCCATCTTAAAACAGTTTAATAATGAGCGAAACACACACACACACACACATAT
>JAYMFT010102064.1:0-12500 GCA_038088735.1 Panulirus argus
ATATATATATATATATATATATATAGAGAGAGAGAGAGAGAGAGAGAGAGAGAGAGAGACACTCATTTATTTATCTTATCATTTATCTATACCTAATTTCCCTATCCCACCTTAGCGAGGTAGCGTCAGGAACAATAGAACAACGGCCTCATTTGCATACATCCTCTTTAGCAGTCATATATAATAATATACAGAAACTAGCGCCTATCATCCACAGCCAAGCCCCAATGAATATTCCATGATGTCCCGGTTCAGCCCACTGACAACACTTTGCCCCTCGTATACCATATTGATCCAGTTTAGTCTATCCCATGTACGCCTCTCGCCGTACTGATTATTCAGGCTCCAATATCCAAAAGTCTCCTCCGCTCCATCCTTCCATCTCATTTCCTCACGCTCCCTTCACCTGTGACATGTAGATCCTCTTCATCTGTCTTCCTTCGCTCGTCCTCTCTTTATACCGAAACCATATCCATACACTCTGGCCAGGTCTCTGAATCAGCTCACATATCTTACATGATCTACCCACCTCAAACCACAAATCGTACTGGGACGTCTCATTTCTAACATATGCACCCTCTTTATCTCTCCTGCGATGAAGATTTGAGACTCACGTCCATACAACACCGTCTAGTCTACTATACATTCAAGCATACCCATCTTTTTTGCCCTGACAGACACTGACCTCTCCTTCCACACACACTTTAAAGCACCCAGGACCTTAAACCTTCTCTTCCACCCTATAACCTCTTTCAGCCCCCATGGTTCCATTCGCTCCCACATCCACTCCCTGGTACCTAAAGCACTCCAATGCACTCAACCGATATTATAATTTTTTTTTTTTTCAATCTGTTCGTGCAAGATTAAAAGACTTTTTGTATTTTGTTCGATGTCGTAATTTGACGTAGCGCCAGCCATAAGATGAGGAATAACACTGAAAAGGCAACCACAGTTAGAAAAGTCAGATGGACTGTACCAACACACGCGTCCAAGAAGATTGAAGTCATGGTTTTTGAAACTGAGGCGAAACAGACGTGCAAGCACGGGCGCAATTTTTAGAAAACCAATAGATTCGTACACCTTCCTTGTGTCCAGGTGCAGATATCCTCTTTGGACTGCACTGAAAGGGATTATAAGAAGCTCAATATGTGTAAGAGGTGCGTCATTAGGTAACAAAATGTCAGAGTCGTGCCAGATGAAAGTTAGAGAGGAAAAGAATAGGAGGCTAAAAAAGGAGCTGCTTTGTAAGTCGAAGAGACAGTAGTGTGTTCATAGCTTACTGTCATTTTGAATGTGGAGTCCGTTTGGTCTGTGTGACAGTATTCCTACTAATTATGTGCCTCCGTTCCTGTACAGTACTTTTTATCAGAACGATTCCAAATTAAGAATTCGACTCGACGTGTCTGAGCAGTATCGTGAATACGCTAATTTTGTCAGTTTCCTAAATTTCTAAGTGCGGTTGTGACGCATCCTTGCTGTCTGACACGCTAAGAAATTTATTGAAATTGCGTAAGACGTCCAAGACTCCTGGAAATGTCGCTAGGAGTCGATATATTACAATATCATGACTGCAGGGCTACTAGTGTGCGGCCAGACCGATGGGCATGTCTCCACATGCTTCGTCCGTTTGTGTCATAGTTTCCCACGAAAAGTGATATTTCTTTTTACCGAGTGTGCACACTGGGTAAGATCCCACACTGGACGAAGTCCACAAGAATCTATCCAGAGAACATGTGAAGACATGGGTTAGTTTAGGCCAAATAGTAAGGGCTGTGCCGTGACATGAGCGCAGGCCACCAGTAAGGGAAGAGCGTCCTTGAGTTAGGAGAGGTCTAGTGCCAACGAACGATCATGCTAAGCGAGGCTCCTCATAGGTAAACAAGAGGTCCGCTTAAAACCTGTGCGCATCGGTGGGGGCCCAACGTCAGGAGACAGCCGCCCGTGTAGGGCTAATCAGTTTACATCGTCGCTGCCCTGAAGTGCGAGCATGTGGGCTGCATAAAACAGGAGGAGGAGGAGGATTCGAGAACACTGGTACCTTGGATGCTAAAACCAGTCGTCGTCCGCGTCCAGCCCAGGTGTAGGCAATACAGACGAGCCTGTGGAGACTCGTTCCCGCTTTCCATCCCCCAAGGCAAGCTCGGGGGCAAAACACATTTGTTTGACATGCATGAAAATTTACCTTTGCACTTGGCGTGAGGGCAACTTGATCAACGGGCGGAAAAAAAAAAACTACTTGTTGTATGGCAAGTTTTTACTGGGACTGTGATTAAGCGCTGAGCATGACAGTCCCTGCGGGATTTTTTTTTTTTTTCTCTCTCTCTCTCTCTCTTATGCCAAGAGTAACAAATAGAATAATGGTGGCCCAGGAGTTGTTACACGACGAATATGGCTGCTCCATTTCTTAAACCACATCCCTGGGGAATTAGATGCTCCATTCTCTCTCTCTCTCTCTCTCTCTCTCTCTCTCTCTCTCTCTCACTTTCAGCGAGCTGGGACTTTTTTTTTTCTGTTGCCTTCGGCTCCACGTGCAGGGAAAGTATAAGTATTAGACGCCAGTGTCCTTACCTGGCGGACATTTGTGAGACGTCCCTCGGCGAGATCCAAAACAAGCGAGGCAATCCAGTCAGCCTCGCGCAGAGAACATGTGCAAGAAGTCTTTTTTCCCTCTTCAGTCAGTCTCGTGTATACCCAGCACCAACACCGTCCCGTGAATGACAGCTGAATGACGTGAAAGAAGTGGTCGTGCACCCAGAGGCGCCCCGCTAACTCCCGGAGAGCAGGCACATGGGAGACGTACTGTTTGGGCGCTCCAGCACACATTCTCATGCATGGTATGGACTGGACGTCGTCCCAGACGAAGAAGCTGTTGTATAGTTTGGAGTGATTCAGCAACTCATCACTGCTTCAGCGTTGAGGCCTGCTCGAGACGCTACACCTCTGGACTACCGCATTTATCTGCTTGTGGAATGAATGTTTGGCCGTAGACAACCTCTCTCTTGGACATTTACGGAGCCGTATGTAAAACGGTGACTAGTATCATCTAGACTACAGAGGCAGAGTCTCTTCTATTTGTCATTCATTGCATTGCTTCATTCGCCACGAACCAGCACCGAACGTACGTACTTGTGCTTCGTTTTTGGTACGACAAACCCGAGTTACCTGGATCTACTCACTCAGTCAGTCACTTCATCATCACGTTAGGCAATAGCCTCTGAAGGATCAGGTGCGTATATCGTTGTAAACTGTTTCTTGACAGTGGCTTACTACACGAGAGGGTCAGTCAGCCTGGGGGGACGTGCGAAACGCAGAGTCGAGGGAGGTGGGAATCTCTCCAAGGATTTTGTTGACTACCGAAGGAAAAGATAACGTACGAGTACAGCTAATTACGAGCGTACACAGATGACGAAAATAACTAAAGACACAGGCAAGGACTAAAGAAACATACTGAGCTGAAAGCAGCCTCAGGAACAGCCATGGATAGCAACCAAAGGCAGTGACCAGCAGCTTGACCATTACCACATGCAGAACACCAGTGTGATCAAGGAAACCCGTCCACATGTAACTACCGCTGTGGTAAACCATTGTTACACGATACCTCCAGTGGTGCATATGTGGTACATCCTGTGATGCATATGCGTTACATCCAGTGGTACATATGCGGTAGTCCTGTGGTACATATACGAGTATGGTACATAAGCGTTTAGAATCTTACAAGATCAACAGTTTAAATGTTTCCCCTGCCTTCTGGAAACTGCCCTCGTCTTCTTAAACCTTTTTCCCACTGGAAACAGCTTCAGCATAGGAGTTAATTCCACAGTGCCAGGAGTCTAGTGCCAATGGCGAATAAATTATTATTATTATTATTATTATTTATATTATTAATATTATTATTGTTATTATTATTAATGGTAATAATAATGATAATGATTATAAAAATGATAAAACCAGATATCAGCCCATTTCTGCTTGAATCAGTAGCCTTATAAGTAACAAAAATAACTTATGACAAAAACTACTTCACTTGTTATACCCAAGGAAAGCCATTATAGGCAGTATTGCAGACCGCGTTTCAGGAAGCCCAGGAGTGCACTTTCCCCTTAATTATGCATGGTGCCCTGAATGGCTACCTTTAAACGAAGGTAAAGAATCGCTCCCACGCGAAAAATTAAGTGAGCATGTATCATTACTTACCTAATTGTAGTGTACACAGCCGGCCGTGTGTACCCAGTCCTGCGAGCTATGGACACTGTCAAGTGTGTGTACAGAGAGGTAGGTGTGCACATAGTCGGACATGACGGTGCTGCATGTGTGTACACAAACTGCCCAGGCTGATGGGTCAGCAACACCAACCCACCTACTTACCTAACTGCCTACCTGCCTACCTACGTCCTCAAGCACACCACCAAGGACGGTGCACCCCGTCCGTGCACACCTACCACGGACAGCCCCAGATGGGAAAGGCAAAGTCCTAGCGAAGAGGACATAGCTTAATAGAATCGAAGAACTGAGCAGACGTGGAAGAACAGATTAAGGAATATGAAATGAGATAGTAGGTGGAAAAGAAGGGTAAACTATATAAAAGAGAGCGAAAGATGGAGGAAGGAGAAAGAATGCGGAAGATATGTTTCTGAGGTAGAAGAAACGTTCATGAAATGAGCATTTTAGGAGAAATGATTAGACAAGCTGGAGGAACCGTGACGATCATAGAACTGTTAGTGACTTTTCACTCACACAGGCGGGCGGAGTCCGGTAACGGCTCTGAAAGCACCGACAGTTTGACCACAGGAGAGTTCGCTTCAACTCTCGCATCGTCTTCCATCCGAGTAGACTGACCTTTGGGGGCATGGGGTTAGGTTCTTCAGCCGGCCAGGACGCGTGTGGAACCTGGGAGAGCCTCCAGCAGGTGAGAGGTAAGGGAGAGGGGCATGGGAATCCTCACAGACCCTTCAGTAAGTGAGAGCTAAGGGAGAGGAGCATGGAAACCCTCACAGACCCTTCAGCAAGTGAGAGCTAAGGGAGAGGGGCATGGGAACCCTCACAGAGCCTTCAGCAGGTGAGAGCTGGGTATGGGGGAGCGTGTGGACTCCGGGAGAGCCTTCAGCGGGTGAGAGCTAGGGAGAAGCGTCTATGTTAACCCTGGGAGAGGCATAAGCAAGTGAGACCCCGGGGGAAGGAGGAGGGGGGCGTGTGAACCCCGGGAGAGCCAGCAGCAGGTGAGATCCGGGCAGGGCACCGCGGCACACCTGCACCCGCGGTCTTCCACGGTGGTCGGGCCAGGTAATTGCAGGTGTGTGAGGCGTGTTGCCGGCACGATCCCTGCTCGCCGCCGCCGCCGCTGCTGCTGCTGCTGCTGGCGAGCGAGCACCCAGCCCCCGTCCATATCCCCCTGCCCTCCCTCCCCTCACCCAGGTCCCGGCAGCCCCCAAGACGCTCCTTATGGCAGGGAGAGCTGAGCCGCCGACGCCAGGGAAAGGCAGGTTCCCACGGTGTGGTAGTCCCGCGAGTGCCTTTCGAAAGTCGCCCTGTGAAGTGCCGGGTGGGGAGGGAGAGGAGAGGGAGGAGGTGGTTGAGACGGTCCGGCGAGGCCATGCCATACGCCGGGAGGTCACCCCGCCTGCCCCGCGATGACGCCCGGACCGATAAATCTGGATAATATTGCGGCTCTCGTGAGATAACCGCAGTCTGGGCCTTGCGTTCGGCAACGAAGACGGGATGGAGGTTACAACGTCTCCCGCGGCGGACGGCAGAGAGGAGGAGGAGGAGGAGGTCCCGTTCATTAACCTCGCTTAATGTCATGGACTTTGCCCAAGGTCCTGCTTGAGTAGTGTGCCTTGCGTCAGCCGGACCGCCCAACACCGCCAGCGTTGGTGAAGGGAGTTGCTAATGACACCCGCACGCGAGCACCAGATTACGGCTAATTATTTGCTGAATGCACAATGACCCGGTGCAATGCCTTGGTCAGGGAGCCTCCGGCGACCATCAGGCTGTGTCAGAAGCGGGGTTGGGATGCGCTATTCCTGGGCCGGAACGCTGCCTCCAGATGCTCCTCAAATATGCAGTTTTAGCAGCCGGGTCAAGTCCTCCGGTATCTCTTTTGCAGGAGGTTGTGTGTAGCAACTTCTGCATAGGGTCGAGCCATAAGAGCAAACATTTCTTTTTTCCGATAGGTTTGGAGGGACAGCATAGCTAATCGAGGGAGAGGAGTAATAGAATCCATGTCAGTGGAACAGGTCAGAGGAGGCTTACTTCTTTATGGGATGGTGTGAATGAAACGTACATATATATGTGGAATAGGATTAAGGGCAGCTTAGCTCTTGTTGAAACAGAGCCAGTGATGAGTATATATATTCGTTGCAACAGAGCCAGGGAAGGTTACGTGCTGGTAGAACATAGCCAAGGGACTTAGTGTTCATGATGACTGTAGAATGTCTTGGAACTGTACTCGCTAGTCGGGTAGGGTTTACGAAGCGATATATCGCAGTACATCAGGACTTACTAAGTGTTACGTGTTGGTGGGATAGGCCGAAGAAGGATTACGTGAGGTTGGAATAGAGCTAAGGAAACGTATTGCGCTTGTGGGATATTGTCGGGGAAGCGCATGTCTCGGTGAGACAAGGCCAAGGGAACGCAGGTGTTGGAGTGACACAACCGAGAGAACGTTCCTGTTGGCGAGAGAGGTGTCAAAGAAGCGTCCTTGATGGAAGGACTGGGCCGAGAAAACGTAGGTCCTGGTCGCGTAAGTCCAAGGACGTGTAGCTGGTGTTGGAAGATGGCCAAGGATGCGTACATGGAGATGGGAAAGGGTCAAGGATGCGTACATGGAGATGGGAGAGGGTCAAGTGTGCGTAAATGGAATGGGAGAGGGCCATTGATGCGTACATACAGTTGGGAAAGGGTTGAAGAGGTGGGTGAATTCACGCTGGAGCCGTAGGAACGTCCGCTTTGGTGTTAACAGCGCGTCATCTACGGGGAGGCGGAGGGCGGCGCGCGTTGGCCTGGTCACAAAGGGTGATGGAGCGGCCGTCGGGACACCAGGACACGTTAACAACACGCGCGGTTTGTCTTACTCGCCCGACTCCCCTCCCCTACCCTAACCTGTCCAGCTGCTCTTCCTCCTTCTCCCCCGCACTTCCCTCACCACAGCCCCTCCCACGCAGATCATCCCCGTAGCCCTTCTCCCAGCAACCCTTTCCCAGCAGGCCCAGCCTTGCTGCTCCTCCTCCTCCAGCACACCCTACACACCCCATCTCTCTTCCCTCCTCCCTTCCTATAGCCTACTCACTACCCTCACTTCTTATACTTCACCTCCTCTCATGTTCACCCCTTCACACTTGTCACCCTCAAGCTGTTCCCTTGTCACGCCTGTCACGTGTCCAGTCAGCCTGAAACTGTCCACCGTGCCAGCCAGCCATTCTCCCTGAAACTGCTACCTTCCCACACCTGCCACTTGCTCAGTTACCTCCAAACAGTCCCCTGATCACGCCTCTCACCCACTCAGTCACTCCTCACTCCTACGGCTTGCCATGGCGTCGTCTGGCTCTGGAGGAAGAAGAGGGACAGGAGAGGAAAGCAAAAGGAGGCAAGAGGCAGAAGACACAGTGCGTGCGGGTAATTGTGTTGGTTAATCCTCTGCTTCCCAAGTCTTGCTCTTATCACCGCACCTCCCCATGCTCACTCACTCACTCACTCTCCCTCCCTCTCCCTTAACCTCTCTCACCACCATCTCTACTTACAACCGCCTGGCCACTAATAAGCCAGGCCCTGCGAGATAGAGGGGGCGTGGATAGACAAGACGGATGAGCAGCAGATAAAACATGTTTCGCGGTGGAGACAGACAAGGTGATGGCGAAGAAAAAATAAAATGTAGGTGTGGAAAGAGAGAGAGATGACGAGGCAGAAGCAGAAAGGAAGGAATACGAGAAGTGTATAGAGTGTGTCAGGAGCGTAAGCAGCCAACCATCAAATTACAGGGCCTGGAGGGGACCCAGCTGAGAAGTATGGAGGTCGTCGGAGCCTTCCTTCCTGATCGGTGGGTACTCCTCCGCTCCTAAGCAAGTCGGACCTGAACTGGTCGCAATTCCGTCTGTGTATGGACTTTTCCGCTCATATGTATATCATAGCCAGTGGATGCGGGAGTATATTCGGGGATATGATTCTCTCTTAATTGTCTTTGGTTGTAGACGGAATGACAGTGAAGTCTGCGTGATCTTTTCTTCTCATAGGAAGGTTGCTGGTAAGTACCTTTTTATCCTGTGAATAAACCATCTCTGGGTTGACTGATTTAGATGCCTCAGGCATGGCGAAGAGGGAAGACTGACCCTCAGAAGCCTAATGCCCTGACCATCCCTTCAGACGACAGCGATATGAATAACGTTATGAATTTATAACAAGGACGTCTTGGCGTCGTGTTTCCATCACCCATCGGGTGGTCGCTCTGACCTCTTGACTCGTGTCGTTGAAGGCAACTGCACAAACTCGTTTCGCTTTGTGTACGAGGAAAATCCTCGACCGATGAAGTCCACTCTGAGAAAACATAAGCCGACCATTGAACCAGCCTGATTCGTCTTCAGTTACATCCACCGTTAAACAGCGAGAGATAATGATACATATTTTCTTTTCGCAAGAGGATTTGTTCCACGTCTTAACGTACCGATATCCAACTGTCTCCGTTGTGTATTTACGGTTTCATATTAACGAGCACTCAGTTCGTTCTCATTTTGCATATTTCTGAAGATATACCGTTTTCCTTCGAAATACCGTTTTCCTCCGGAAAGGGATTCTCGTATAATATTCCCTCCTTCGTTCCCCGTGTTTTGTAATCCTCCGACAGCATTAGTCTCACTCACAAGACGTATCATCTCAAGATTTATGAGGCTGCTGGTGTCCCTCGGACACCCGCAAACCTTGTCTTTGCCCTTCACCGACCATACGTCATAAATAAGCCCTAATGGCTGGTTGGGGGATGGCCTCTCGTGTTGTGATTGACCAGTGTCGAAGGCTGACACCGTCGCAGACACGGACCTTCAGCCTTCAGTCACATCTCTTGGAGTTTTCTTTTTTCCCTTTTTGCCAGTCTTCTCACCGGACGTGCCAGTCAAGGATGTGCGTGGCATGATCAGTTGTGGTGAACGGGTGTGTTTTTTTTAGACTCATTTTCCGGGGTCGGGTGTGTGTGCCCGGGCCACAGATATGTATTGATCAGGTATACATGGGCCAGACTTGCTGGCTGTGTTAGCCCAGGCCATATGTGTGCTAGCCAGGTGTGCCCGGGCCACAGATATGGTAGCTGCGTGTGCCTGAGACGGACACGTTGGCCATGCGTGCTCTGGCCATATACATTTGCCAGGTTTGCGAGGGGCCAGATACGTTTGACGGGTGTGCCTTGCCCAGGCAAATGGAATACCTTGTCTCATTCCTGACGGGGACGATGACGATGATGACGATAATGATGATAGTGACGATGGTGATGAGGGACTGGACGGAGTGTGAGCTAGTGCTCTACGGGCTCTCCCTGTCTGGCTGAGGGCTGTAGACATAATGACTTTTGCTGTAGACTGATGATGACTCTGCAGTGGAAAAAGGAGATTTGTGTCACTCTGGTCCGTTGATGTGTTGGAGAGGAGGATCGTCGCCAGGAATGACTTGTCCGCCACCATCACCATCAATCTTATTTCTCCTCCTCCTCCTCCTCCTCCTTCTTTATTTTTTCCTCGTCTTATCACATTTTCTTACTATTTCACCTCATCTCTTTCTGTCCCTTTGCCTCCCGATGTTTGTTTTCTCTTCATTCTCAATCGTTCTGTCGCCATTTCTCTTAATCATTCTCTTCACCTACTCGTCTCGCTTGACCACAAATTTCCATACCGTAAATATCTTCCCATCGGACCCCATTAACATGCCATCACCACCACCACCACCGTCTCCCTCCGTCTCCCGTCGCCACAGCGTCCTGCGAACGCCCCGTCGTAACAGCCCCGCAATACGTAAAGAAACGTTTTTCACATTTCAAATAATTTTTCTTCCCCCTCGAATCCTCCTGACGGCCATGCTGAAGCATCGGATCCTCCAGCTGCATTCGTATTGTATTGTTCGCGTAGGCGGAGTCGCATCCAGCCGCCGCCATTTACATACAAAAACGATAAAGTTCAATATCGCACGAACGGACAGCCAAATTGAGGGTTGGGGCCGATGTGCGCCGATAACTGTTGAATGATGAGCCGCGTGTTATTCCCCTTAGCTGGTGATCGGGGGGCCGATACTCCCTAAGTGCTGTTGTTAGGGTCATAACGTTTGTCAAGATCAATAAAAGATAGTTACTGAGTGTTGGCAGGTGGGGCAGGGAGCCACCGGATCACGCTATGTGGCCGGTATTTCAGGATCACCATCGGCAGGAGGAGGAGATGGCTACTGGGCAGCCAGGAGAGCGACGTGGTGTGTGGGTGGAGGCCGTCCGCTCCACTCTAGGGGGAGGAGGGGAGGGAAGATTGTGATCTATGGTTTGCGATCCGGAAGCGCGAGACCTGTCACTTGAGATGTAGCTCCTGTTACTTGTGGCTTAAGGCGAACGACCTGTTAACTGTGACTTGAGGCTTAAGACCTGTTACCTATGACTTGAGGCGTTCGACCTGTTAACTGTGACTTGAGGCGTTCGACCTGTTAACTGTGACTTGAGGCGGACGACCTGTTACCTGTGACTTGAGGCGTTCGACCTGTTAGCCATGAGTTTAGGCGTAAAACCAGTTACTTGTGACTTGAGGCGTTCGACCTGTTAACTGTGACTTGAGGCGCTCGACCTGTTACCTATGACTTTAGGCGGACGACCTGTTACCTGTGACTTTAGGCGTTAAGACCTCTTACCCATGACCTGAGACGAACGAACCATATAGAAGGGGCCTGTGACGAGGGAACTGAGACCTGACACACAGAAGGACTGAGGAGGGAAACAAGAAGACGACCCGTGCCTGAGCGAAGAGGTAGGTCCTTCTCGGAACGCGTCATAGGAGAACTCAAACCCCCAAAGACCTCTGACCTGCGCCCTTCAGCAGTTGGAACCCAACACCCACGCCCCGCCTGACAAATAGATCCGATGGCTCGTTCGAGGTTCAAGGTCATCGATAGGGACATGGCCCTGGCAGGAGGGGAGGGGTCAAAGGTTGTTTGGTGGTACATGATAAGACCTTTCGCTGACCGTGCATCTGCATAGGGAAGGCACACACCACAGGGTGTTGAGATCTCGATAAGCGAGTTGATCATTAAGATAGGGAGTTCGTTTTTTTTTTTTCTGGTCAGGACTTTTAACGTTAATTCCAAAACCTGAATATGAAATGCATGTCGTCTTTCTTAACTTAATAGTTTTTTTTCTTTCTGTTTTCTTCATCGTTGTAAATATGTCAGTGTCCGTACTTTCATTCGCTTAATATGTTTCGTTTGTGTTTTCTTTCTTGCTCTTCGTATTCATATCCATGTTTATTCGTTTTTCTTTTAATTTTATGTTTTTTTTTTTCATTTTGGAGGAGTTTGCGGTATGTTATCTCTCTCTCTCTCTCTCTCTCTCTCTCTCTCTCTCTCTCTCTCTATCTATCTATCTATCTATCTATCTCTCTCTCTCTCGTAAAAAGTATGTCACAGAAAAAGTTTAAAATCTTTCTTCTTCCTCGAATATCATGTCGCAGGTCTCTTGCCCTTAGTTTCTCCAGGGATGTCCTCCTCTTCCCTGGTCTTTCTTTAGCGTTGATGAATTAGTAAGCGTAAATAGATCCTGTGACAGCGAGGGAACGAGGTCCACTGGCCGGCTGATGATGCAAGTACAAAGGTCTCTTCACGCCCCTTGGGTTAGCCTGTTGCTGGTGAGGAGACGTCAAGAACAAAGTAGATGTCCAGTAACGACTTAGGAACGCACCTCGCTCGATTCAAGCATCTCCGGTCAACCTCCGTAAGACTGTAGCTTCAAGATAAGATCCAGTCATAAGAATTATGGACTTAATGTTAGCTACAACTGCACCGGAGTGGTCGTACGCCCGCCCACGGGGTTACAAGCAGTAGTGTAGCGATATCTAGCATCTTCTCTGTACGTGGAGCTAGGCTGGTGGGTGGGAGGGATTGCCTCATCTTTCTTCAGATTCTCTCCTTTCCAGTCGTCAATTCCGAGAGGAATGACGGTGCTGTAGCCGATGAAAAATACATTAGTGAAATGTAGAGTCAATTGCGAATCCTGAAGTCTTGCCTAGAATCGAAGAATGATGATGATGGTTCCAGTCAGGCGCACAGAAGACACTGAAACATCGTCTTCCACTCTTTCTAGTTTGTTGTACTCAATGATCGGAACGAAGTCAAGAAGGTAGACAGATTAAGCAGCTTTTCATCTCATCGCCTGATGATTCTTTCCTCGGCTTGACGTGTACGTGTCCCACAGACGTACTACATATAAGCTAAATCTACAGATATTAAAGACTAAACATCTGTTATATACCTACAAGAACTTTGGAGAAGATAAAAGA
>JAYMFT010102075.1:0-13739 GCA_038088735.1 Panulirus argus
CGCAAGGCTTTCACCACTTCCTCTCTCTCCACCACACCACTCTCCCTGACTCTCACACTCTGCACCCCACCCCAACCTACATCTGCCACTCTATCATCATAAAAAAATATAAAGTGGAAATGGAACATACATGTAAGAGCAGGTGCGAGTTTGGAGGCATAACCTTTCAGTACATGGGGACAGTATTGATGCCATCAGAACCATAAGCCTTGCTTGTGTAGAGAGAAAGAGAAGCACTTTTCAGACTTCAAAAAGAGATTACAGGAAGGGGCATAGGGTTAGTGACATTTTGGGTCAACTTCGGTGATTTATTCTTGCCAACACCAGACAATCTGATTCAGCTTTTGGAAGGCCCCTCACAACACTGTTGCAGACAGTGGTATTTTGGGGTTTAATTCTTGCTGATGTCACACCAATTTAATCAACTTTTGGTAAGCCCCATGCACAACTGGTCTGGACCTGTGATGCTTTGGGTCAACTCTCAGGTTTTATTATTACCAACACTTGATGGCTTTAATCAGCTTTTGGGAGGCCCATCACATTTTGTCTCAACTTGGGGATTTATTCTTGCCAATGCCAGACAATTTTATTCAGCTTTTGAGAGGTCCCTCTCAACTCAAGTCCAGACCAGTAGCATTTTGGGTCATCTTGAGTGGTTATATTTTTACTTATGTCAAATGATTTTATTTAGCTTATGGGAGGCCCATCATGCCACAAATCCAGACCTGTGACATTTTAGGTCCACTTGGAGATTTTACTCTTGTTAATGCCAGATAATTTTATGCAGCTTTTTGGAGGCCCCTTGCACCATAGGTCCATTACAGTGCCATTTTTGGTCAGTTTAGGGGTTTTAATCTTGTAGATGTCAGTGGGTTTAATTCAGCTGTTAGGAGGCATTTTGGGTCAACTAGGGGTTTTATTCTTGCGAGTGTCAGGGGTTTTTATTCAGCTTTTGGGAGACCTCGCACACCAAAGTTCTGGACCTGTGGCATTTTGGGTCAACTTTAGGTTTTATTTTTGTGAATGTTGGGGTTTTTTATTAAGCATTTAGGAGGCCCCTCATGCCACAGGTCTGGACGTGTAACATTTTGTCTTAACTAGGGAGTTTTATTCTTGGTAAGCCAGGGAGTGTTATTCAGCTTTTGGGAGGCCCCTCATGCCACAGGTACAGATCTGTGGCATTTTGGTTTAATTTGCAGGGTTTATTCTTGCTAATATCAGCCAATTTTTTTCAGGTTTTAGGGTGCTTCTCCATGCCAGTGGTCCAAACTAAGCCAAGAAGTGCTACTCAGCTTTTGGGAGGCCCTTCATACTGCAGGTTCAGACCTGTGGCATTCTGGCTCAATTTTAGGGTTTTATTCATGCTAACATCAGCCAGTTTTATTCAGGTGTTGGGAGGCCTCTCAAGCCAGAGGTATAGGCCCGCAGTATTTTGGGTCAGCTTGGTCATTTTGTTCTTTTTAGTGCCATATGATTTTATTCATATTTTAGGAGGCCCTTCATGCCACAGGTCTGGATCTGTGGCATTTCTGATTAACTTGGAGGTTTTAATTCTTACTAAAGACAGATGATTGTCCTATACTTTTGTGAGGCCCTTGGTATCGTAGGTCCAGACCTGTGGTGTCTTAGGAACACTTGGGGTTTTTATTTTCATTAATGCCAGCCAATTTTCTTAAAATTTTGGGAGGCCCTTGGCAACACAGATCTCGACCTGAGGCATTTTGGGTCATCTTAGGGGCCTTTAGTCTTGCCAGTGCTACCCAATTACATTCAGCTTTACGGAGGCCCATCACACTGCCAGGCCAGACCAGTGGCATTTTGGGTCAAATTAGTGGTTTTACTACTGTCAATGCCACACCGTTTTATTCAGCATGAGTACTGATTGATAGGATGATGGAAATGACTGAGTGCAGAATAAGAGAGGAGCAAGGAGGTTTTGGGATAGGTAGGGGATATGTGGATCAGATTTTTATGGTAAAATGATTGTGGAAAGTATCAAGCAAAGGTAAGAAACAGTTTGCAGCTTTTGTGGATCTGAAGAAACCATATGACAGTCAAGTGAAATGCTTTATGAGATGTGTTAAGGATAATTTGGGTAGGGGCACAATTGTTAGATGGTGTGAAAGCCATCTAAAGAGTAGCAAATGCATGTGTAAGAGTGGATGGCGGGTTGAGTGAGAGTTTTTGTATAAAGGTGGGTGTAAGGAAGGGTTGTGTGATGTCACCATGGCTTTTTAACAATTGTACAAGGATGGAGTGATAAAAGAGGTGAAAGCAAAGATAGGGAAAGGGGGATGCAGAGATGGAATGTGGTGGAGAGGTATGGTGGCTAGTGACACAGCTGTTTACGAATGATACTGTAATTTTTGCTGAGAGTGAAGAGGAGTTGCAGAAGGTTGCAAGTGTGTTTTATGATGTATGTAATTGTAGGCAATTGAGGGTAAATGTGGCAAAAAGTAAAGTATTGATGATTAAAGGGAAACAAGAGTGAAAGTATGGATTTTGCAAAACCCTATAAAGTGAAAGAAGAAAGTGCACTAAACTGTGTTATAGATATGAGGGGAGAGAGCATGGAAGAGGTGACAGAATTTAAGCATTTAGGAGCTATCTTGGATAAGTCTGGTGATATGGAAGGAGAGATAAAGGAGTGAGCAATACAGGGTAGAAGAGAACTTGGGCTCCCTAACAGAATGATGAAGGGTAAATGTGTAAGTATGGAAGTGAAGAAAGGATTAAGAGACAGCATAGTCCTCCTGATCCTGACCTATGCAGTTGAAACATGGACACGGAATAAGTTACAGATGTCAAGAATCTAGGCTTTGGAAATAAGCTATTTGAGAGGAGCATGAACCATAATAAGATGGAATGAAGAAAGAAATGAGGGTTGTATAAGATGTGGTATGACAAGAAATGCAAAGAGAATGAATTGTGGAGTGGTAGAGTGGGTGAAATGTAATATTTTGAAGGGGTTTGGCCATCTGAAAAGAATACAAGACAGGGAATTAACAAGGAGAGTGTATGATAGTGCATTTAAAGGGGCTGGTGTGACAGGGAGACCACCTGTGGCATAAAGAAATAGAGTGGAAGAGTTCTAGGGGAAGAGAAATAGTGGAAGAATGTGTGGAATGGTGTATGTGAGGGAGGCACATAATGACAGGATAAGTGGACTCTTTTCCTATGGCCGCCCCCTTGATGGGAGCTCCCAGAGAGAACGGGCATCCGATATATATATATATATATATATATATATATATATCTATATATCCCCGAACATACATATCTATAACCCGAATAACATACCATAAATTCCAGCAACTGCTGGAAACACCCATTGCCAGCGAACATTCCTCACATTTATCAGTGTTTTAGCGAACATTCTAAGGATGGTAAGCGTGTGGGTGAGAATGAGAATATTAGCGTTCTTATGACACATGAAGACGTTCTAGTGTCGCTGTGACACGGGAGACGAAGGGGGTAAATGCAAGAAGCGACACCTGACACTTCTCGAGGCTCTGGGCTTATGGCACTGGCAATATGGCCAGCACAACCTACTATAGACCACGACTACATAATGATGATAATCCTTCGTTTCTTACCTGTTTGTCGTTGTTTCTCGTCTTAGCGAGGTAGCGTTAGGATCAGACGACTGTGGGGTCCTGGAGGTAATATTCTCGCTTGGTTCCATCTGTTCGTTTGGGAAAGTAATACTCACAATTTCTCGCTTCCGCCCCGCCTAGTCGCTTTCTACAATACGCGTGAGATACGTGAGTAGTATTTTTTCTCCTCTGTCCCTGGGATAAATAATAATAATGATAATGAATGATAATATAATAATAATAATAATAATAATAATAATAATAATGATAATAACGATGATAATAATAATAATAATAATAATAATGATAATAATAATGATAATAATAATAATAATAATAACAATAATATTAAAAATAATGAAAATAATAATAATAATAATAATAATAATAATAATAATGATAATAATAATAATCTTTCAAAATTTATCCATTCCCCCTGCAGTTTATCGATACTCTGCCACCCCATCTATCATTTGTTCTCTTATTCAGTTATCTTGCCGTTCTCTACACCACTTAGAGCGCTTTCTCCTGTACTCCTTCCAGTCACTCGCACTCCTTCCCCATTCACCTCGCTTTTCTCTTTCATTAGCAATTCAACTTACTCAGCCCACCACATAATTCCCTGTCTCAGTGCCCACATCCCATCTTCCACCTGCTTTCTCTTCACTTGCACATGTAAGCTTTGCTTTTTTTTTTATTAACATTTACCCTATGCCACCCACCACTCAGTCTCTATTGTAATCTCTGCAGGCCGGCCAATTTTTATGGTTCGCTCCCTTTCACCACATCTTTCACACACGCTAATACGTCTTTTCCTGAAACCACTACAAACTTTCACCATTATAGCCTCTACCAAGAAATGATTGTATATACATCCCACGTGCCGCCCTTTTCAACACGTTCACACTCACTAACCTCTCTTTCGCATACCCGTATGAAAGAACACAAAATACAGCAGTGCACTTTGACCCCTTGACCCCACATATCCACGTATACTGAAGTACGTACCTTTATCATTTTAACCAAGTACTCCCAGTCGCCATTCCTCTTTCAGCATTCAGCTCGACAAGCTCTTCGTCAGTATCTCTTACAACGAAGACCTCATTCCCTTCAATCATATCCCTCAGTTGCCACACGGCACCAGTCTTGTATTCAGGTCCCCTTACCATCAAGATTCGATCCCTTGCGTCTAAACTATTGAAGCAACCGGTCAGCTCCCCCTAATCATTGCCAGGAACATAGACATTAATAGTAATCACCCACCTCACATAGTATATTTCCTTTCTAATTCACATCAGCGGTTTTGCCCCTTTGATTAACTCCAGATTTTGCCTCCAACTATTTCCGCCTTACATCCTCTCCCTTAAAAGTTAGTCTCACTCACAGCCAGAACGCCCAAGTTCTTCTCATCAAACACACCACCTGCCTCTCCCTTTTTAATATTCTGGTTACATCCACACACATTTTAGACGTCCCAGCCCCAGCCTTCGAGGCCAAATTCCCGCAACGTCAGCATATGATTGCTGTGCCTTACAAGAAAATTCCAAACTTGGCTCCTTCCTCTGTTTCTTCTTTTGGAAAGTGATCGCACAGGAGGGGAGGAAGATTTCCAAACCCCCCCCCCAGATCCTGTGGGCTGTTGTTATCAGTAAAATCCACCCTAAGCACATTTGTGTCATACGATAATCCTAGGTAAATCTGGTGTCTATGGCACACGCCATTTACTCTCAAAATAATAATTTAAGTAATTTTTTATGTGTGTAAAACAAAAATTGATGCATAATGGAATTCATTCTTGTTCATTTTGAGATGTGTGAGATCCTACTGTGTTATGTTAAGAAGGATTGTATTGGATTATAACCATTCCCTTGCGTGTTTACAGTTCATAAACATCGTTCCGATCATTACGGAGCAATTCACAGGTGTCCGTTCCCGCGTTCGGTGATATTCTCCAGCGCTCCCGTCCTCCCCCTCGGTTCAGATCGGAGTGTTAAAAGTCGAGGTTGGAACCCTTCCGCCAACAAATTATCCTTCACCAACAGCCAAACATTTTCCATCGCTGAGTAAACTCTTGAGCGGAAGCGTGCGACGGCGGGGGAGGCGGGGCATAGTGATGTCAGTGCGTCCTGGACCAATCCTCCCCGCCGAGGAGCGTGACGTCATCTGGTCCCTCTGGCCCAATGACACATCCTCCGGCCGGAGCGACTCTGTGATTGGCCGGGTCAGGTCCCAGCCGCTGGGGCGAGAGACAAATGACATATGCTTTGTCATATATTCCAGTACAATCAACCTGTTGAATCAGAACCAGCGTGACAAGTGTCCGGGACAGAGAACCCACCACCCTTAAGGTTCAGTAGTACTACGATCGCTCGCCAGGAGGCCCGCTATACCGAGTTCTTGAAAGGAAAACATCATCTCCCGTTTACCTTACATTATCGTGTGTGTTTTGTGAGAATTTCCTGTTGTTTTTGACGACTTCGAGATTGTTTTTTTTATTATAAGACTGTGGAACCACGATGCTCAAGACTGAGAACATGCACAAGCTGCTGACCTCAGACGGGTGCAACAAGATCAAGACGGAGGCCTTGCAACACCATCATCATCAACACCACCATCACCAGCAACAACAGCAGCAGCAGCAGCAACAGTCGGCATCCGCGGCGCCCTCGGGAGTGGAGCCCACTGTCATCCTGGAGGACAGGGAGCTCTGGACCCGCTTCCAGGCGCTCACCAACGAGATGATCGTCACCAAGTCTGGCAGGTGAGGCAGCCGCAGTTCCTATGGCGTGTTTACGTGAGGAAATTTTCGGGTATGGCGGTAGTGGTGACGCCGCGCGGGGAACGGTGGCGCTTACCTTCTACAAGGGCCGCTGATAAAAGCGCAGCTGACGTCGTCCGCCAGATTTTTATGAGCGGCAATACACCCTGAGTGCCTGACGAAGGGGCGCCCTCTGCTCGACCTGGTAATAATAAGTACGGCGTACCTCAAGCCCGGACGGACTCTCACACTGAAACCAACCGCTTAATTTCGACAATTTTTTCTTCTTCAAATTGCATCGCGCATGTCCTTGCATATACACACATACCCATGAATATATTCCGGGTTCTTAGCTTTGTGCATACGGGATCACGTCCGTCCTGCGGGTCGAGCGTGTGTTGAACTAATTAGTCAATTCGACTCATCTCTTTCCGAGTCCGGACCATTGAGACGAGCGGTTGAGGTGCTGCTCAACCGTGGCCAGCCGCCCCCTCCTCACGTAAAAACGTTATATGGCTTCCCTTTTAGCCACGGCGTCAATATACTGTTAATTTACTTTCATGAGACTAATTTACGTAATGTACTTACGCTGTCCGCTTACACCTGTGGGAGTTTTAACGGTGGCCCCTGATGAATATGGAAGCGTTGGCGTCCGGTTCCATAATGCCGCAGTCTCTCTCTCTCTCTCTCTCATCGCTTCTTGGCCGTCGCCGCCGCCGCAGCCGCTGCCCTTATCTCTCTACCTCTTCAGTGCACCTTATCATAATGTATCGGACGGCGGCGCCCCTCGCTCATAGGCTACATTTCAGTAAATCAAGTTTTTAGATATTTATGAATTCTCTTTAGCCTCGTCTTGTGTGCGTGTGTGTTTTGCGTGCGTGTAAGACAAGGCTGAGGGTCTCCACCATGGTTGGTGTTGACGCCTCGCTGGAGTAAGGGGATCCTCCTGCACCGCCTGCCCTTCGTCAGTCGTAATATTGAAAGAAACTGTTAAATGAACGTTACTTTTAGCGCGACCAACTGTGTTTTATCCCCGGGTGCAGCGGCTTCCATCGTCGAGGGTAGTGGTGTCCCCGTCAGCGCCTCATTCACCACCTCATAACTCACGGGCTGTAGTGGCAGACACCCACCCATCCCCCAAAAAGCTGGGAAAACTCACACGGCTCCTTGCAGCTGCAAGTCTGCTCCGTCCGCGTCAAGCCGAGGTCGCGCGCGCGTGCAAGGGTCTGGAGGAGGTCGGCGGTGATCGGGATGCGGCGGGGTTTTATAACAAGCCTAATAGCGGCCGCGGGTGAAGGGCTGCAATAAAACCTCCCTTTGTAGTCGCCGACGTCTCACCTCGTCTGCTTGCACCTATGACTTACTCCCTCACTCCACTCCCTCCCTCCCACTAGCGCTAACCTCCCCCGCGCTAACACAGGCTCGCCGCCACAGTACCTTTGCATCTTCGGAAACGTCCTCTGGAGCCTTCCTCTGACCCCTGGCTCCTCCCGAGGGAGTCGCTGAAGATGCTCCCCGCGACCCGATGGATTTCTTAGGGTCTCTTCGCCACACACTGTGGGTGGGTGTGTGATTGCCCACCTGGCCACTCGTCTGAGGTCCTTGAGTGAAAAGTGGATGGTGATGAATAAACGGATATTGATGAATAACTGCCGATGAGTGGACGGGCTTTGTGGGTCATGGTGATGAGTAAACGGGTCGAATTTGGAGGTTTTTGATGATGAAGGAAATTAGACTTAGATGAAGATTTTGGAGGATTTTGATGAAGGAAATTAGACTTTGATGAAGAGGTGCGTGTGAGTGAAAGAATGGTCAGAAGTGGACAGTGTTAGTGATGACATCGCTACGGGAAGCAAGGAAACTGAAGACATGTTCATACAGAAGCACTCGCCTACTGATGGCAAGTGATTCACTGATTGATATCGAAGGGAAAAAGCTTAAATTGTTTAGTGATATGCTGACTATCAAGAACTGACTTACTCCTTAACAATAATCAGGTGATATGGAAGTGCAGCCTGATGGTGTGTTTGGAGACATTAAGCTCGTTAATACATGTAACAATTAATTGGAAGAGGATCGTTCTTAATTTGGGCTGCAAACCTATCATGTGTCAGAGTCATTAAGGGCTCGTCAACCTTAAATCAAACCCACCGGTTGAAAATTCTTGAAATACCGAATGTAGAAAAAAAATTAGGCTATCTGATTCCTTGGAAATTACTCATATCTTTACTAGTTAATGTACATAGAAAAAATTAATTAAGTGGTGTACCAAATAATCTTATGTGATTCGGTATTAATAGGTAACCGAAGTCAAGTAATTCTAGAGCTGTAGAATATAGATCAGCATAAGTTCGAATTTGATTGACTGTCAGTCCACAGTACTAGATTTTCCAATGCAGTATAACTGATGATGACTGGGAATAACTAGATATTCTGATGTGGTGTAACTGATGATAACTGGGAATAACTAGATATTCTGATGTGGTGTAACTGATGATAACTGGGAATAACTAGATATTCTGATGCTTTATAACTGGCGATAAGTGGGAATGATGATATTCTGATGAAATATAATTAATGACAACTGAAAATAACTTGGTATTGTGGTTCATTTATAACTAGAAATAACTAGATATTCTGAAGTAATGTAACTGATGATAACTGGGAATTACGATATTCTCATGCAATATAATTTTTGATAATTGGGAATAACCTTGTATTGTGGTGCAGTATAACTGGGAATAACTAGATATTCTCTTGGGGTGTAACATGCTAAATGGGAATAACGATATACTGACGCCATATGAATAATGATAACTGGGAAAAACTAAATATTGTGGTGCAAGAAAACATAATAGTACCGAGATTAACTAAATTTTGTGATGTGAGATATCTTTTAATTAATATTATATCTGGAATAACAAAATATGATGCAGGGTAACTGATAACATCAGGAATAACTAGAGGTGATGCAATGCAAATAATAAATATAACGAATAACTCTATGATGCAAGGTAACTAATAATCGTTCTAGGGATAACTAGATATGATGATTAATGTGGGGATTATGGGATGATGAATAACTGATGAGGTGATGATTTAAAATTTAGATAATTTATGTAGATTATAGTTTGATGACGATGACATGTGTGGTTTCATATATATATATATATATATATATATGAAAAGATACATATGAGTGATTTGATTGATAACTTAATACAATATGGAAATAATAAGTCTGTTGATGAACTGATGACACTAATGAGGGTCTGATTTAAGGATTATAAATTTAGGTTGATGACCCGTCGCACTGAAAGAAGGAAATGATGAATGATTTGTGGGTGTACCATTGATGATCATCTTAATGAATTGATGAATACTTATAGAAAGGATTGGTGATGGTAGATGAGTTAGTGTGTTAGATGAATAACTACATTGTCTTGACCGTGATGAAAATCATGATTACATGTTCTTGAATGTGATAATTAACGATAATTGTGTAAATTGATTACTGTTAGTTATTAGCTGATGATAACGACGATCATATTGATTACATGCTCACAACATAACGAGGTGGTTAATCCCAACATAATGCGATTAAATGACTCTTGAAGTCAGTTGACGGTTATGGACCACTCGATGATGTGAATTGTAAATGGTTCAGGTGTAAATGATTTACTATCCTCTCTCTCTCTCTCTCTCTGGCGTTGCAGGCGCATGTTCCCCGTGGTGAAAGTGGCGGTGGGCGGACTGGACCCCGCCTCTATGTACTCCGTCCTGCTCGAGTTCGTCCAGATCGACAGCCACAGGTTAGCTGCCTCTCTCTCTCTCGTACTGTTACGTTAGCGACGCTCTTTGCCTCTTCGTCTCTGCTGCAACGCGTGGTTTGCCTTGCAACTTGCTTTCGTTTCTTCCCCGCAACATTCAGGGTTTTTACTGCTCTCCATAATTTTCCATGCAACATTCATACTCATCCTTACAGACGTTGATACTTCTTGCAACACTCGAGCTTCTCCATGCAACACTCATATTTCACCATGCAACACTCGAGCCTCTTCATGCAACACTCGAGCTTCTTCATGCAACACTCGTACTTCTCCATGCAACACTTATACTTCTCCATGCAACACTCATACTTCATGTTACATTCATACTTCATGCAACACTCATACTTTTTCGTACAACATTCATACTTCTTTCACCCCCCATACGTCCCCTAGCAACACTCACACGTCACATTACAACAATAATATTTTCCCTCCTGCAACAACCATGCTTCAATATCAACGTCCTGCTTCCCCCACTGCAATACTCACCACTGGAGAACACCAGTGCTGCCCCATGCACCATGGCAGTGACTCTTGACCTGTCAGTTCATCTGTCTGCTGGTTGATCTGCGGGTCGTGGACACATGACGTCTCCTGTAACACTGTCGCACTTCTGATGCCGCCTGTAATACCTCTGCTCCCTCCTGTAACACTTCTTATTCTTGTAACGCTCTTGTTCCCTCTTGTTACAATGCTGCTGGCTCTTGTAACACATTTATTTCCTCCTGTAACATTTCCGTTACCTCCTTAACACTTCTGCTGCCTCTTGTGACACGTCTGTATCATCCTTTAACACTTCTGTTTTCCTTCTGCAACATTTCTGTAACCAACTAAATACTTCCGATGCTTCCTGTAACAATTTGTTGCCGCCTGTAACACTTCTGTTTCATGTAACACTTATCCTTCCTCCTGCAACATTTCTTGCTGCCTCCCATAACACTTCTTTTGCCACATGTAACGCATTTTCCTTCAGTAACACTTAATGCTGCCTCTTTGAAGCTCATCTCCAGCAACACTCACATTCCATCCTGCAATACTCATGCTGCTCCCTGCAACATACTAGAACTGCACCAGGTACAATTTCAGTAAGATTTTATTTACTGTAATATGTTTTACATTATTTATGTATTTGATATTTTTACACGAGTCACACTACTTAGGTCATGGATTAAAAGTGCTTTTACACTGAATTGAATTATTATTATTATCATTATTATTATCATTATTATTATTATTGTTATTATTATTCAAGATACGTAAATGGACAAATCCTCACACCAAAGTCTTTCAGAAGAGACTGACGCAGTATCCACCAATATCCTTTTGTGTACTAGTCAAATTTGAGGTTATTAAACTTCCAGCACGACGGCGCGCCCCTTGGTTGTGACGACCTGGCCTTTGACCTGACCCTTATGGTTCAGGTCGAAGGTCAGGTCGTCACACCCAAAGGTTGCACCATTGTGCTCAAAGAGTTCATGCCGCTCATTTTCACCCCATTTCTTTTTATAATTTCTCTATTTCACACTTCCCCCACGTAACACCTTTATTAATTAATGTAACAATTTCTGTGAGAACGAATTTTATAAAAAACTTACAGTTTACAATAATGATTTTTACTGTGTCAATACATGGAAGCTGCTAATTGATTAATTTGTTTTTGTAAAAGGATTATTTTTTTTTAAGATAAATCAGGATCAATCTTTTTCAAGCCCTGTGGCGTTTTTATCAATAGGATCTTAAAAAGAAATGGCATTCGTTGGATGAGTGAGGCAAGCCGTTCTTGCTGCCTGTGTCTGCTTGGCTCTTTAAGATGGTGACCTTCCGTCTATCTTTTGATTCTCTCTCTCTCTCTCTCAAACCCCAAATGTCTTCCCCCATCTCCCGTTTTCTTAAGCATTTAATTGTCTGTGTAGCCTTCCTCCTAAACTCCAACATCATTTAGAATTCTTAGATTTTTTTCCGGTCTTCTCATTCTAGCCTTCCTTCTCAGCTCCTATTTCCCTCAAGCATCTTAAAGATTTCTCATACGTGTTTCGTCTCTCTTGGTCCTCCTCCTGACGCAGGTGGAAGTACGTGAACGGGGAGTGGGTGCCCGGCGGAAAGCCCGAGGCCGCCCCGACCTCCGCCGTCTACATCCACTTTGACTCGCCCAACTTCGGTGCCCACTGGATGAAGGACCCCGTCTCCTTCGCCAAGGTCAAGCTCACGAACAAGACCAGTGGCAACGGCCAGGTGAGTGAGTCCCACTAACTCTCTCAAGTTTGTTTCAACGTAGCGTCGAGAAGGGTAGAGAGTGGTAGCCCCTTGGCTTTGGCCGGCCAGCACACGTCACGGGGTAGTGGAAGGAACCACTCCCCCAACCACTCCCCCTTCAGAAAAACAAGAGGGCCAGTTCCGTGCCATAAACGTGTAATGAGTGAGTGCCAGGGGAGGGGTTTTATGGGTGATGGGGACGGGGGTGGAGGTGGTCCCTGCTCCGCCTGGGCCTACTAACACATCTGGCCTACACACCCGACCTTCCTCCTCCTGCTGCGCCTCCTCTGCCCCCTCCTCCGCCTCCTCAACAGCTGGAAGGAGACAAGACCTTCAAGCAATGTAGTTCCGCCACTCTCTCTTTTCCTCTTGTACTTTACGATCACAAAAACATTTCCTTCTTCGGTTTAAATATTAACCAAAATGGACATGAACATTTCCCCGATCTTAAGCTTTGAGAGTATTTACGAAATGTGGCTGCCGTGGATGTCATCGTGTATCGCAAAGAGACGCCACGTGAAGAATGGCTTGAGATCCGGTGCTGCGTTGTGGTGGCCAGGGCCGGTGTGCGGTGCCGCGGTGGGCGTCCGTCCTGCCCTGTGGTGGAGTTTACAGCACCGATGGCACCCTACCACCCACCTCCTCCCGCTGGGCAACAGGGCCACCACCATCCAAGGCACTGCCAGCCGTAAACCACCAGCAGCTCTCCTCTCGGTCACGTAATTGACACCAAAAGCGTGTTGGGGGCGGCAGAGGACGTCGGAGGACTCATCCTCGACCGACACCGCCCCCTATATAGCACTGCACTGTGTCCTATACCTGGGGGGGTTGACGGGTGGTGCGCCTCCTCCTCCCTCCTCCGCCGCCGCTGGTGGTGGTGCTGGTGCCGAGGTCTATCCCTGACAGCTGTGGCCTGGTCCTCCCAGCCCTGACACGCCTCCAATACGCCACTCATTAACCATTTAAAATATTTTACAAGAGAGAGTTTAGGTTTACGGCCCACAATAAATTTCCTCGGAGCGACTGGCGTCCTTCCTCCGAGAAGACCTGTCATCCATCCCCATCTCTTAGTAAACCTTGACGAAAGTCTTCATTAGTTCTACCGAGTGGCTTGGAAATTGTTCGCATTACCACTGCTTGAAGTGTCTTTTGCTCGTAATGTACTGCTCTCTCTCTCTCTCTCTCTCTCCCCCATATATATATATATATATATATATATATATATATATCCTAGGGGATAGGGGAGAAAGAATACTTCCCACGTATTCCCTGCGTGTCGTAAGAGGCGACTAAAAGGGGAGG
>JAYMFT010102086.1:0-13739 GCA_038088735.1 Panulirus argus
TCTCTCTCTCTCTCTCTCTCTCTCTCTCTCTCTCTCTCTCTCTCTCTCTCTCTCTCTCTCTCTCTCTCTCAGTTGCTCCTGCCCTGTTATTCATACCATCCGAAGGCTATATACATATCCATTGTTACATATAACTTTAACAAGCTGTTATGCCTTTTTCAGTTTTTTATTTTATTTTTTCTCTTTTGATATATTGGATTCGTTTCCACTGGAAGTGATTTTTCCTTGTGTAGCTTTTTCTCAGCGTGAATCTCGGCTGGTTTGGTTCGTTGGATAGGATAGGTGAGGTTAGGATAGCCTTATATATATATATATATATACAAACAGGTTTTGTTTGGTTATGATAGGAAATCATGACCTGTTTGTTTTGTGTGTGTGTGTGTGTGTGTGCACGTACAGAAATACTAGTTTTATTAACATTATTATTATTATTATTATTATTATTATTATTATTATTGTTATTATTATTATTATTATTATTATAGATAATATTGTTATTTTCTCCGTGTTGTATTGGTTAACGTTGCTGACTTTTACGTATTTTCACGGGCCGCCCGTGGTCGAGCGTATAGCTACACCATAGCGACCGTCCTGACACCATAACTACACCATAGTAATCATCTTGACTCCGTAGATATGCCATAGCTACTTTCCTAACAATGTAACTGCACCATAGCTCTTGTAATGAAACTGTAACTGCCTGACATTAGAAGTACAACATACCTAACGTCCTGACACCACGACTACTGTTCTGACACCATAACTAGCGTCCTGACACTAAAACTACCGTCCTGTCACCACAGTTACACCATAGCTACCATCCTATCATCGTAACTATACCATAGCTTCTGTTCTGACACCATAGTTACCGTCCCGTCACCATACTGCACCATAGATACCGTCCTGTCATCATAACTACGCCATAGCTACTGTCACACTATGACTAGTGTCCTGTCACTATACACCATAGCTACTGTCTGACATGATAACTACCGTCCTGTCACCATACTGCACAATAGCTACATTCCTTACACCATAACTACTCCAGAGCCACCGTCTTGTCACCATAACTCTCGGCCTCTGGCTTTGAAATCGTATTTTTATTAGCCTTGATGATGTCACACAGCTCATCGATCGATCACCCGGCTCACTCTCCAAGATGGAGCAGAATTGGCTCACAGAGCTGGGCCATACAGCAACTGCCTCACAGAGTTGGCCCATGCAGCAGCTGCCTCACAGAGTTGGGCCATACAGCAGCTGGCTCACAGATCTGGGCCATACAACAGCTGGTTCGCAGAGTTGTGCCATACAGCGGTTGGCTGTCAGAGTTGGGCCATACAGCAGTTGGTTCACGGAGCTGGGCCATAGAGCAGCTGGCTCACGGAGCTGGGCCATAAAGCAACTGGCTCACAGAGCTGGGCCATAGAGCAGCTGGCTCACAGATAAGACTATACAGCGGCTGGCTCACAGATAAGACCATACAGCGGCTGGCTCACAGAGTTGGACCATAGAGCAGCTGGCTCACAGAGCTGGGCCATAAAGCAGCTGAATCACAGAGCAGGGTCATACAGCAGCTGGCTCACAGATCTGGGCCATAGAGCAGCTGGCTCATAGAGTTGGGTCTTACAGCGGCTGGCTCACAAAACTGGGCCATACAGCAGCTGGCTCACAGAGCTGTCACAGCAGCTGCCTCACAGAGTTGGGTTATAGAACAGCTGGCTCACAGATCTGGGCCATACAGCGGCTGGCTCACAGAGTTGGGCCATACAGCGATTGGCTCAGAGCTGGGCCATACAGTGTTTGGCTCACAGAGCTGGGCCATAGAGGAGCTGGCTCACAGAACTGGAACATAGAGCAGCTGGTTTACAGAGTTTAACCATAGAGCAGCAGTACAGTGTGTGGACACAGTTGGGCCATACAACAGCTGGTTCACAGAGCTGGCCCACAGATCTGGACCATATAGCAGATGGCTCGCAGAGCTAGGCCATACAGCGGCTGACTCACAGAGTTGGGCCATACAGTGGCTGGCTCACAGAGTTGGGCCATACAGCAGCTGGCTCACAGCTGGGCCATACAGCGGCGGGCTCACAGAGTTGAGTCGTACAGCAGCTGGCTCACAGAGCTGGGCCATACAGCAGCTGGCTCATAGAGCTGGACTGTACAGCGGCTGGCTCTGAAAGTTGGGCCATACAGTGTCTGAACACAGAGTTGGGCCATACAGGAACTGGCTCACAGATCTGGGCCATACAGCAGCTGGCTCACAGATCTGGGCCATACAGCAGCTGGCTCACAGATCTGGGCCGTACAGCAGCTGGCTCACAGAGTTGGGCCATACAGCAGCTGGCTCACAGAGTTGGGCCGTACAGCAGCTGGCTCACAGAGTTAGGCCATAACAGCACCTGGCTCACAGATCTTGGCCATACAGCAGCTGGCTCACAGATCTGGACCATGACAGCTGGCTATCCCAGTTGGCTCACAAGGCCGGGCCAGTGAGGGCTGGTGTGCTCAGGGGAACGCACCTCGTCAAACTGGACCCGACCGGCCACTGGCTTGACTGAATGCCGCTGACCTTTGACCTGACCTGATGATGACGTCAGCAGCTTAGCGAAGTTCAGTCACGCCATAAAAACCATTACGCCCTTCATATCATTCATTACTGCGAGCATTACCGGTATTGAGTATTTGGGGTCTGGCTTGATGTGACTTCACGGAGGCGCTTGGTTTAAGCGAGTCGTTCTTTTATAAATGTCATGTGACGCGCGGTCGGCCGTTGGCGGTATCGGACCTTACTGGGAGCAGTTGGGGGGGGGGCTCCTTGGGGAGTGTACCTGGTAGTTACTGAGGTGGGTGGGTGGCTGGTTACCTTGGCTTTAGGCGTAACGACTGCCTGGGTCATTAGGCCCACCACCGCCAAGATGTCATTGCGAGAGTTTAAAGACATTTCACGCCAGAGGAAGCGATGCCCTTCTTCATTTTTATACTGTGTTATCCCTTGGGACGCTGGGCTTATATTTATAATACAGACATTTTTGTTATTCTCACTCCGGGGCATGGAGTTATTCCCGTTGTAGGGCCCTTTCTATACCTGAAATTATGCAAAAAAATAATGATATAAAGAGATTTACCATAAGTAGTACGTTCTTATTGAAGATAATTTTTTTGAATTTTAGTAAGTAAATTGCAATTGTAGAGATTGTTGAATATTGTTAATATTTCTGATGCAGAGATGGAGAATTTTTCCTATAATAGAGAGTGTATAATTAAAGTTGGCCAATATATATATATATATATATATATATATATATATATGGGCATATGATATACACGCGTGCTGGACACATCGCGAACGAAGTGTTGCCGATGTGAAGAATTTAAGGCAGTCGGCGGACCGAGAGGACGGACATTCACGTCCCCAAATCGCCAGCCTTGCCCTGCGCCCGGCCGGCCTCATTAAAAGGTGTCCGAGGGTTACATAATACTAATAGTGATAATCATAATAACACTCTTACTGCTACAACTACAACTGCTGGTACAGCCATTACTAATACTACTACCCTACTACAGCTGCTAGCACTACCAACACTTACAGCTATTAGTTGTACCACTTACGTTACTACTACTTCTACCACTACCACTACTGCAACTACCAGTACTTCCATCTCAAACACTATTACTATCTTTACTACAAATCCTAGAACTATCACCACAATTACTACAACCATAGCTATTACTGCCACCCTTACTAATGATAATGATACTACTACTACTACTACTACTACTACTACTACTAATGCTGCTGCTGCTGCTAACAATCTGGGGCAGTACTATCGTAATCCCATATTCTAGTGGTGTAACCTGATGGTGAAGCTGGAGGTAATACCAATTAAGTGGCATCATAATTGCCATTATATGAATATTACTGTGATGTACGAGGAAGCCACTCCAGGGATGGAAGCCCTGATTGGCCATACGTGGGTTGGGAGCCCTGATTGGCCACACGTGGGTTAGGAGCCATAATTGGCCACACGAGGGTTGGGAGCCCTGATTGGCCACACGAGGGTTGGGAGCCCTAATTGGCCATACGTGGGTTGGGAGCCCTGATTGGCCACACGAGGGTTGGGAGCCCTGATTGGCCATACGTGGGTTGGGAACCCTGATTGGCCACACGAGGGTTGGGAGCCCTGATTGGCCACACGAGGGTTGGGAGCCCTGATTGGCCACACGAGGGTTGGGAGCCCTAATTGGCCACACGAGGGTTGGGAGCCCTGATTGGCCAGACGAGGGTTGGGAGCCCTAATTGGCCACACGAGGGTTGTGAGCCCTGATTGGCCAGACGAGGGTTGGGAGCCCTGATTGGCCACACGTGGGTTGGGGCCCTGATTGGCCACACGTGGGTTGGGAGCCCTGATGGACTGAATTACGTGTTGCACTTTTGATTAGGAGGAAGGGGGGTGCTCAGGTCTGTGTGGGGCTCCTGTGGTGCAGGTCAGACTAGTCTTGGACCAGTAGTTGAACTTAACCACCCCTTAAGCACGAGGCTAGAGCCCTCAGGTATGATGGCGTGTGACCTTTGACCTGACGTGGCCTTTAAGGTAACCCTGTTCTGCAAGTGAGTACAACCCTTTGATAGGATGGCTTGACCTTTGACCTGACCTTTAAGGTTAGCCCCAAGAGCAAGCAGGTACAGCGAGACGGTACAGTCCTTGGGTATTGTGGCTAGGTGTTTAAATCTGACCACTTAAAACTCAGGTCACAAGTCAGACTGTAACAACTCAAGGGTCGTACCTTCGTGTTCAAGGGTCATACCCTTTTGCTCAGGGGTCGTACCCTCGTGCTCAGGGGTCGTACTCTTCTGCTTAGGGGATTCAGTGTACCGTACACATCTAACAGAAGTCAGCGAGGCAAGAGTAATGATCCCTCTCTGGAAATTGACATATGTATAGCAGCTTTGACCGCCCCTGCCTGAGTTCCATAATCGGGCAGGAGGGATATATAGCACAGGAGAATTGAGAGATTTTATAAGTTATCTTTTTGTATGAACGATAGAGGGAGTTTCTTGAAGAGCTGATGGACGTTTTACATTAAGGAGAAATGTGTTTAGTTGGTGGACGTCATTGACCTGTGTGTTTGTGTGTGTGTGTGTGTGTGTGAGAGGTTCATGTCTTGGGCTGGTGGGTGAGTGGGGGTCGTGAAAGGATGTAGAGTGGAAGAACGTGTTGCTCTCTCTCTCTCTCTCTCTCTCTCTCTCTCTCTCTCTCTCTCTCGTGTCAAGGGCCAGACCACCTCGCATGGACCTTGGGTCAGTGTGTACCTATATAATTCTTTACACTCTCGTCTGAGCTGATCGTAGTTATGTCAGTAGTTAGATAGTGTATGTCACATTTTGCTTTTCCCCTCACGTCACATCGCCCCACACCGCCTGTGCACCGAGACGGGCCTTGGGTTATGACCCTGGCACCCCAGGACCTGGGCTGCCTCCTCCCCAGTTAGCAGACGGATACAGAATCCACAGTCCTCCACGTCCACGATCTTTTGTGGCCGGTCGGCAGCCTCGCGTCCGCAGGGGACCTGGATGTGTCTCTGTACAGAGATAGGGGCAGGATGTGTAAAGGATGGCTTATCCCCCTTTCTCCCCCTCACCCCTAGAAAGGATGACCACTTGTCACTCTTATAAGACGGGCTGGTGTGGATGCTGGGCGTGGTGGGTTAGCATATAGATGAGGGCGATGTTAGGCGGGGCGCCCGCCCCTCATCTCCCACCCTTCCTTCACTTTAATGTTGCATGGTTGGTATTCTGCTGGGTGCCGTGTGTGTGTGTGTGTGTCAAGGCCACACTGCTGGTCGTGTCTGCTCACATCCTGTGGTGGCCTGCACTGGCAATTGGTGTTCTTCAGTACTCTAATGGTGTTTTGTTATTCAGATGATGCCTTTTGATGATTGCAATGACGTGTTTGTCTGTGAACTTTGATCTTCTTGATGGTCTGTCGTGTTCCAAGAGTCTTAAAAAATTCCATTTTGTTAATGGAAAAACAACATTAATCTGGAGTCTCGTAATTGCAGTCCGTGTTGATGTGATGCCGTTGCGTCTGGCCAGTAAATGTGTTGTGGTTGTAGGCCTATCGACTGCCTCCAATGGGTCATTAAGGTCGGCAAAGTCTAGTGGCACAATTTGCACCCCAGGGGGCCGGTAACCGCCCAGCAAGGTAGTGAACAATCCCCGGGGAGCAGCCGGGGAGCGAACTCATGGCCACCGAGCGGCTCGCAACGCCCTAGCCCACCACACAGCCAAGGCGGCTATCTGGCCAGTTGTATCAGTGTGCGAGACGTAACGTCATCACCCCGCGGGTCCGTGCAGACGTCATTGTCTGCACGATAACTCAAGAACACTGCATGGTAAAAACTTCATACTTATACCATAGGTACTCACATTGGAGGTGACCAGCTGATTAGATTCTGGGGCACCTAGTTGCATAAATTTGCATAATTAAGAAACTTTTCTTAGGTGCCAATAGCTCAGGAGTGCTTAGCGGTGCTAGGTTCAGATTTATAACATGTATGTATTTAGGCAAATACAAATATATTAGCGTGCAAAAGTTTGCATTTTCCTCTCTCGCTTAGGCGTAAGGCAAATGACTTTCATCTGCTGCCGTTATTACTGTGTCGTTGTTAGATAATGATAATTGACGTTTTATGTAATTTATAATAATTTGAGGGTGGAGACCTCTGGTGGCTAAATTATCATTATTAAACTGGTTTTAGTGCGTCTTTACCTGTGGAAACAGTACTTGAACCCTGTGTGTTCTTTAATCATCCAGTTATGTTCCGATATCCTCTCTCTCTCTCTCTCTCATAATACGTCCTGATTTTTCTAAGTGATTTTGATTTAGTCGTTCCCATTCACCTACGGAATATTGTAATCTCGCTGGCTCTGCCTGCTTCAGTGTGTGTGTGTCTGTGTGTGTGTGTGTACGAGGAGCTAAGTGCGTGCACACCGATTTTTCACGGCGTTGGGGATGAATGAATTCGATAATGGTTCGCGCGGAAGTTTTCAGGGTATTCGCTGAAAAAACAGATTTCGCGTGAAATGCGAACGGTGTTCTCGACGCCATCCGTTGGCGCGGAGGCTCCTGTTGTAATGATTTTGTTCTGTAAGGATCTGTGGAGCCTTATAGAACAGTTGGTATTACCTCCAGGACTAGGGCTGCGCCCCCATCAGTAGCAGGAGTAGGCTGAACTCCTTTTTGAGGTCAGAAGTTCTTTGACGTGACGGTACTCGCGTCACCTGACGATGATACGGCCTCGCCAAGGGTGGCCCGTCACTCGCTGTGTAATCTCAAGCCGGCGAAGTCCGGTAACGCCTGCGTGGTGTGGATGATTAAGGACTGTGGAGGGCTGTTGGCGTGGTGGAAGATGTCGCACGAGGTGGATTGATCCCTCCAGCACGACGGCACGACCCATAAACCACGACGGTGCGACCCTTGGACAGTTCCCGTCGTCAGGGGGGCACGGTGGCCCTGAGTCAGGCTGTCAGGTCGTGGTACTGGAATACGCCTCATGAAAACCGTATATTAAAATGGTTCTTAAAATCCCATCGAGGTTGATGATAACATATCCCAGCCTAAGTGACTGGTGTTGGCGTATGGAACCCAGGGCTGGAGTTGCCCTGTGGCATATGGAACCCAGGGCTGGAGTTCCCCGTGCCTCTATAGGGTGGGAGAATAGGGTGTGTGTGTGTGTGTGTGTGTTCGTGTGTTTTATGGTGTATGTAACAACAGCTGGCATAATACTGCTTACGTCGTGCGTTTAGCGCCATTTGTTTCTACGCACGCAAGTGCCTGGGGTCACCTGCTGCTGCTGATGCTCTTAACGGAGGCGAGGCGAGGAGGGAGTGCGGGGGGGGGGTTCGACAACAGAGGCTTTGGTCATGGTGTTGAACAGACTCTTGTTTCATGAAGAGCAGACATGGGATCATAATGTGGAACAGACACTCTTATGGATGTGGAACGGGCGTGTCATAGTGTGGAACAGACGTGTTGACTGATTAGACGTGTGCTAGGATTTGGAACAGACCCATGTTGTGATGTGGAATAGACTGGCGTGGAGGATGTGGTGTGCTGGGAGTGTGTTTGGTGAGGGAGGTGCGTATGTTGGGGGGGGGGGATGTGTGAGAGAGTGCGGATGGGATGGGTGTACGTGCGAGGGTGAGTGTGATAGTTGTGTGTGTGTGGTGGGGTTATACGAGGTAGGAAAGGTCTGTGGATGGAGTGCGTTTAATGGGATGGAGGAGATGTATGTTTGTAAGACCGAAGTATAACCTGCAGTGGTGTGTGGGCTATGGTGTAGGGAATTGGATGGGTGTGTGTGACTGTTGAAAGTGGAGGGGGTGTGTATGAAGGTGGGGGGGGGGCGGATGTGGGAAGGAGAATTCAAATTCCAACGCTTTACTTTCAAGAGAACCGGGACCCCAACTACAGTAGGGTGAGGTAGGTGCCTCCTGCATTACAGTATTAGCAATATTTACTTTCTGTTGAAATGTTTAATGAAATTTACATACAAATATAAACCTATACATCTTTAGGGATTTGATGCGTGATGAAAATATCTGTTTAAGAAATACCCGGACAGGAGTTGTCGAGAAAAGGCATCCCTTTCCCTCCTCCCCATCAGTGGGGAGGCAAAAGGTGTCGTGCAGCGGCCTCGGCTGCCAGTTGCTTACTGGGGACTCCCGGCCGGGTGCCCGTGGGCCCTGGGTAGGAAGGGTTAGGGGGGAAAGGGGGGCCTCACGCCACTACCCCCACTGTCTTTAGCCCCGCCCCATCACCTGATCCACCGCTCAGGAAGGAAACGGTTCCCCGGACTGCTACTGTTGCTGCTCCCTAGTTTCCACGGACCGCGACTCTTACTGCTGGCTGGGTTCCCCGGGCCACTGCTGTTGCTGTTCTACAGCTTCTGCTTACTCTCTCTGGCCGATGATACAGTCACGCGAATACATCTGTGTGTGAATTGCATACAGTGGCAGGATTTATGATCGTGACCGGACATTTATCTGTGTTGATAACTACGCGCGCACAAAGCTGCACTAATCTTTCAGAAGGCTCCCTCTTGTGAAGGAGAAGTGTTCGCTTTCTGGATATGTTATTCGAACGAGGGGCTACGGTAACCTGTCAGTTACGAGAGCATCTAATCAGGATTAAGGGATTTGCAGGGAAGAGCCGTGGAGGATGATGTCAAGGTGTGGGAGGATCTGAACGACGAGTTCAAGTGTTTTCACGGTGGAAGACACTATACTGTCTCTCCGACTCCAGTGAGGGGGAATGGGGAAGAAGTCATGGAAAGCAGTGAAATAGTTGTCGAAAACAAACAGAATACTAAAGGGTCTCGACCCATTTAAGGCTTTGGTCCCGAAGACATTACACCGCTGGTGCTGAAGACGTGTGCCGATACAGTGGACAGACCACTTGAAGTACTGTTCACTTCCAGAACCATCGTAAGGTATATGTAAGGCCCAGACCCAGCTGTCGGGGTACAAGACCTCCGAAACCATCGTAAGGTGATTTTCACTGAGTAGAGACATTGCTCTTAAAGTAGGATGATTTTAAATGTTAATGGGCCTTTCAGAGTTATGTTAAATAATCTTTCTGGATTGTTAGATATTCTGACATACTTATGCCTTGTTGGCATGCGTGTTGTGTTCAGTTTTGTTGCCCTGTGTCCTTGTGCCAGCGGTGTTGTCATGGTGTACAAGTGGGTCAGTAGGGGCAGGCAGATGGTGCCGTTCATGTTGGCACCATCTGGGGCTAGCAGGGGTGCCGCCAGCCGGTGGCCGCCGAGCCGTGACGAGGGGTAGTGCTTGCTGGTCTGATGGTCTTGGTGGTGCAGCTGCAGATTATTGGGTTTCTATGACTGCTGATGCATCAGCTGGAAGCTGTTGCACTCGTGCTGCTACTGCTGTTGATGATAGTGCGGTCCGTGCCGTTGCTGCAGCTGATCTTGCCGCAGCTGCTGTTTCTGTTGCTCATGCTGGTGTTCGTCATTGCCCTGCCAGACTGTGGGTTGGCGGTGTATGCCTTTGCCTACCAGCGACCTCTTCGGCCCGACCTCCGGCGAAGCCCTTCGTCCAACCCCGCCCCTTCACCAGACCAGACTCAACCCGCCTTCCTCACCCTCCTTGCCTCCATGTGAATGTAGGTCTGTCGATATGGGGAAGCTGTTCTTGACTCATAGGCTGGCGGCCTCTGTCATTCGCGCCCTCTTGAGAGAGCAACCCGAGCCGAGACGCAACATGGCGGAGCGCGACGCAGCAGCGGCCTCGTCATCTCGTCTGGCCTCCGACCTTTTGGCTTCCCACGCGGGTAATTTTCTCGCGTTGCAGTACGTCCTCCGAAAGTCATCGGCGTTGGTGTTACCGGACTCCCGCGCGCATGTTCTTCACGCCGTAGGTGGAAAGCCACCCTTGGCGTGACCGTATGTTACCGACAGTGTTCGGTAAGGTGTATGATCTCGTAAAGGAACTTTTCAGTCGTGAAGGAGTCCATCATTTTTCCTGCCTCTGATTGCAACGCTGGCTTCAAGCTGCAGGATCCTCCCATATAAGGGTCCTGAGGTATGATGCCTGGAGAGGCTTCCGGTATGGATAATGTGTACGTCATAGATTTGAACACGGTCAAACTGCTCAGAGAAACGTTGTCCTCAATCGAGTATTAAAAAAACTGGACAACCTCTTCCCTTACACGCAAACGGGATCACAGATCCGACTCCAGAAGAACCCTATGTAGGGCACTCGTACTGAACCAGCACGAGCACAGCAACTACCCAATACCCTGGTGACGTAATTCACAGTTGCTGTGCACGTGCTGGTTCTGTACGAGTGCCCTACATAGGGTTTTCTAGAGTCGGATCTGTGATCCCGTTTGCGTGTAAGGGAAGAGGTTGTCCAGTTTTTTGATACTAGATTGAGGACAGTGTGGAAATGTAATCTTCTGTGAGCTTCAAATGCCTTTTGACTGTGACGGGTTTTTATTTTTACATTGCTTTCTCAGGACAGCGTTTGAGGGAAGCGTGCAGTGTTGCCATGCCTTCTGTGGCGTCATCGGCGATGGACGGAGCGACGTTGACACCCAATACGCTAGTCACCTTCGGCAGTCGTGTGGGTGGTGGATCCGAAAGGGTAGTTAATGGCCTCAGTAAACTTCGGTCTGAATGGATTAATTAATGTTAGTCTTGTATATCAGATGGCGTGTGCGTCATCGGCTCGTTCATTGTGTCAGCCACGCTCATGGTACGAGCCTACACGAAGACACGAGTAAGGCTTATATTTAAGGTCACAAAGGGTGGTCTGTGTCAGACCTCAATTGGCCAGACGATTGCAACGTTACATCTTACATTCTGGGTTCATTACATAAGGCTACAGTCTTTTTGCTACATGCACTCGCTTACAAGATGAATGGAGTGGATACAGTTTCAGAATTTCAGGTATTGAGTGAACAAAAGAGATGCTATGACATACATTGTTTGTTTGCGAGTGTTACTCAAAGGCCCAATGTCTTCACAGTGTGACACGTAGTGTTCCAGTGTATGTTCAGATCTCTAATCACACACTGCAGATCATTTGATTAACCTCACCAGAGTAGGACGGAGCGCCAGTACCACCTGTAGCCAAGCCGTAACCTATGAGGAGGCCAGAGCCCTAACCTAGTATTGACGCCATTTAATCTACTGATTCTGTTACCTGCTTCATGCACATGTTTGACTGTCATGGAAAAGGGATCTTCTAGTTCATGACTGCACTCGAGCGTAACCTTCGTATATTAGTTTCTTCCAACTCCGACATGCAATTCTTGAACTTGTTGCTGACAACCCAAAATATTACGATCAGCAGCTGCGTTATCTCGTGCACGTGTGTCTTAGAAGCATCAACTTTTACCATGCTACGGGAGGCTTATGTGTGAGAAAGGGAATCTACAACAGATTGACTTTGAGTCCCTTATTTTACCCATCATGGTGGCTTCAGAGACTAGCACAAGTACCCTCTAACCCCAGAGCATATAGAGTAGGAAGGAAAGACAGGGAAATCAGCTGTCTGCAGCGGCGGTTTATTCTAAGCTCTGAGGTATGGCGGGCAGTTTGCTCCTTAAGGTGGATGTCTTATGATTTATTCTGTTTGTGGACCCCGTGTTCTGTATATCGAAGGAGCCACGCTTGGTTGTGTAGGTTGAAATGTGTTCTCTGATGGGGAATATATATATATATATATATATATATATATATATATATATATATATACGCTCAGTCTTTCTATTAGGGGAGGCACTTCATGGTAATGATACGATGTGTCTTACGCCTTAGTGAGAGGGAGCGGAGGTTCCTTTGAGTGCGCCCAATTTCTTTTGTGTGTGTTTATGTGATTACTGGTTACTTTTTTTGATTACTGTGTAATATGGCGTCCCCCGCCCCATAATACACGCACGGAAACCACAAAAAAAGAGAGTTGTACGCTCGTGTTGCTCGATTTGTGTGTGTGTGTGTGTGTACAGAACTCTTGTAAAAGATCATTAAAACTGTGGAAAAAAGTCCCCCATCAAGCCATAACGACACTGTGTGTGCATTGCCCATATACGTAATGTAGGATTCAACACTTCCTGATAATATGGCATATCCCAGTTGCCCAGCATCTCTGAGTGTATATACCATGAAGAGAAATGATATTATGGTTTTTGAACTCTGATTATGGTTAGGTAATGAATTTGCATTAGCCTCGTTTGATGAGGCTTCGTAATTTCGTTACGAATGAGCGAGTCTGCGCATGCATCCCCAGTCGTATCCAGTAATGTCACCCAGGAAGAGATTGTCACTATCGACATATCACGTGACACGCTGGCCACCTTTTCAGGGAGATTTGGTCGAGTTATGAATACTGTTTGTGTCGTCTGAAACCAGATCGCTTTATGTAAATGCGAGTTGTGTTGGCTTTTGTATAACTATCCTCCGGTGTATTGAAAGATAGATAGTGTTGGGTAGAGTGTTGTATGATGTGAAGGGTAGGCTTATGTATGGCTAGGTTTGTATGTGTAAATACTTAATCGTACTGAACGGGAAGGCAATTTTGCACTCACGGGGCCCCGTCTCTTGACCTTTCTCTACTTAAATTGATGTATGGTGTCTACGTTACCACGTCCTCAGTCCTGTTACATTCATCCACCGCTCTTATACTATAACAGAACTTTCTTTATATTTCTAATGAATTTCTTACCTAATTTCATATTATGTCTCCTGGTTGCTCTACCTTTACAGTTCTCGAAGAACTAACTTCACTATCGACGTTATTGATCTGTTTTAAGACATTGGGATGCGTGCGTGCACGCGCGCGCCATGTTATTATCCTGTGGTTGTGGTAAAACCTATGATCATAATTGTCAGCTGCACATCATGATTGGCTTAGTTTACCTTTCGACGGTGGACCATTCCATACGACCTCCTGACGAATTGTTTGTGGCTGACAAAAGAACGAGAGAGAAAAAGATAATGTTCTGTGGTGGTGTGGTTGAGGGCCGTGACGGACGGGCTGTGAGCGTTGGTATCGGTGATTCCCTTGTTCGCTTGTAATTAAGGGAATCCAGCCCGAGTGGTGAGCGAGTGTTTGTGGTGGTGTGAGTGACAGCCTCTGAATATATCGTTGGATCTACAGTTCTTTCCTTCCGTCGGCATGTTATGCAATGGTGATCCTATATGATTTAATATAT